>LKNJ01001939.1:0-75291 GCA_002120245.1 Maccullochella peelii
ACACACACACACACACACACACACACACACACACGTCCATCTGAGCTGAGCTAGTGCGATCCGTAACACTTGATTCTTCATAAATGAATACGGGCCACATCAAAGCATCCCAATTTTCTGCTCATTAGTCACTGCTCAAGTGTTATAATTACTGTAATTGGTCTAGAAAAATGATGCCAGCTCAGTCCTGTCCATGCTTGAGTAACTCCACTCAATGGCCCTGTGGATGCAATGCTGCAGGCAACAAAAGGAATCCTGGACAAACACCACTCAGTGCTTCTGAGCAGTGTTTTCCCTCTCCCATTGCTTTTCTGGTCACATTCATGCTTTACACTCCACTTCTTTTTCCGTTTTCCCTTTCACACACCCTCCCCCCTTTATACCCGATTTGTGAGTGAAGTATCTGTTGAAATGCTTTGTACGGTAGTTTTGAAGAACATTAATAAATTGGACAAGGAATTTACACAAACAACACTTTAGACAGTTACATGTATAACCCTGTTGAAATCAAGAAATCCACCTGGCTACAACCACGATTGTCTGCTATAGCTCAAGGCTCCACATCTCTCCACTTGCGTCCTTCAAGCCTCTTCGATTTCCTACTCACTGTTCTGTAGCAATATTAGCATCATAGCAGCAACGGCCAGGGAACTATTATCTGTCCCACTTGCTGACTGAGTAGCATCCCGAGTTTCTACAATACAGCAGGTCATTTCAGAGTAAAGTTGACAAAACTTTCTAGATTAAATAATTCTTCCAGTGATACCTTTGGACTTATTTTCTAAAGGCAAATGCAGACTCATGTGATATAGTGGAGACAATTACAATTTCAAATATATTACTTATATAGGCTTGGAATCAAACATAATTAAGTTGCAGTGGTTTCTACATTCAAACAAATGATGACACAAAAATCCATGTTTTGTCTACCCGCTTCAGAACTATCTCTCCACCCTGTCACATCTCCACAGGAAGAATGGTTTGCCCTCTTTCTCAGCCCCAGCCCTCTGTCCTGGTTGCCCTCTATCCATCCAGCTATTTGTTTTGAAGGCTTTTGTAAGTGCCAAAGAATATCTGGCAGGCTGCTATCAACAAGGGTGGCTTAGAGCAGCATGCAAATCATTGGGCTAAATATAAGGCAGCCTACTTCCATGTCCCTCCCTTGCATATCTCAGAATAACACCAAACTAGCTGCTTTTCTATTTCCGCCTCTACACTCCATGAAGACATTTATCAAAGAAACTGCACATCCCCTCTTATTTGGTTATTTGATCATTTCAGCATCAAGCGCAGTTGTAAAATCTATTATTAGCTTCTAGCAGGAAACAGTTGTCTCCAAAAAAAGTCAAATTACCAACGAAAATCAAACCTGGGTTAGCTGCCTCGGCTAAATAAAATTGCAGATGTTTAAGCTGCACAGCTCACACTGGGGATGTGCTCAGCTGTCTCCAACTGTTATGTAAGAATTTCTACAGAGCATCCCTCACACACATGCACAATACAGTGCACATAACTAATGGATAATTTTATCTTCCTTAACGCCTCAGACTTTCACATTAAATGCACGGTTCAATTCTACCAAAATATACTACTATCAAATTCACAAAAATGCACCTGTGTTCAGCGGAATGGAAAGCAATTACTGCAGGTTATAGCTGTATTGAGTGAAACAAATCACACAGCACATCGCAGACATGGACCTTACCAAGCTGCCTTATAGACAAGACAGGAGAGGAGAGACGCAGATGATGGTAGAAATATAGACAGAGAGGGGAAGGAGGAAGAGTGCCAACAGGCTGGTAATAAACCAACCACTGCTATAACCTGGTGTTAGTCACACAACCAGGCACCCTGTCTGTCTGTGTGTGTGTGTGTGTGTGTGTGTGTGTGTGTGTGTGTGTGTGTGTGTGTGTCGTAGCTGTCGTAAGAAACCGGGGCACATTATATAAATGCACATCACTGCACCAAGTTCTACGATTAATGGGCAATTTTACTGCTTTGCAGCCATCTTTTACTCATTATACGGATTTGTTCCTTATTGCTTGCTATGTTTTTTTCATAATAAAATGCGTTTACATGTTAAGGTTGCTCCAAACATTTAATATGGAGATTATTTCCACTTTCTTTTGACAAAATTAGCTTCCTTTCACTCGCCTATTTTGTCACTTAGACAATCTACCAGCAGCCTATATCTTCATTACACATCTCTTCTCACAATCAGCTGTTTTTGCCACCTGTGACTTCTATGTGTCTCTCCAGCTGGTATCTTTTTCAGCAGCTGTGATAACCGGGTAGCTGACATCAGCACAAACAGCCCTCTTATACAGATTCACAACCGACGAAGAGGAAACACATCCCCAGTCCCACTTACACCCACAGCTAGTCATAATATAAGCTATATCGTGTCTCTATTTTAGAAGCCACACTGACTCAGCTGCCACAGAGCACCTGTTACAACACCTACTGTATCCATCACCCACTGCCTGCTGTAGCTGCAGCTTTAATGCTGCTGTGTTTGTCCTCACTGTAACATCTGTCTTGATATTTTCTTGTGTTGTGAATGCCAGTCCACAAGGTCACATTCTCTGGGTCGTCTAAGATGGAAACTAGCAGAAAGAAATCAGTTTAAGCTGACTCCACCAGGGGTTTAGTAGAAGGTATACAGACATTTGATCTTTTTTGAGCTAAAGTACTTTATAATCCACTTTTTCCTATAATGTTGACAGGAAAGATGTCTGCCTATTCACCAACCTTGTTTAATATTGACCAATCCAGCTTAATCCTGGCACTACCTCCCTTCACTTTAACCTCAGTCTGTGTGTCAGACGTGTCCTCTACATGTTATAAAACCTGGCCAGTGGCTATCTCACTCTCACACACACACACACACACACACACACACACGGTATTATCAAAGCACTTCTTATATTTATGAACTGATTAATGATCCCAAAATTCCCAACTCGCCTACCAGGACGTACCTTCTACCATTAGCCTAATTGTGTTTCAGTTTATTTATAACTACATTACACATAATTTGAGATCTGGATCTAATGCACTGTGCAGCCAACAGCTCACTTGTTGTGTCAGTGTAGTTTCTAGACAGCTTGTATCTTGTTTTGCCACAAGCGACCACAGCGATTACACAAAAGCCATCCCTACTGTATGCATTTTCTATGTCTCCCACAATCCAGTTCAACTATGCAACAAAAAGCTTGAGTCAACTCTTCAACAACTAGATGTCACTGCTTAAAACTCTAGCACACTGTTGTCTTACCATCTGTACACTCTTCATAGTACCAGTCCAGTTCGTAGTAGTCTCCCTTGACAAACCTCTGGCCTCTGGTCTGGCCTCGTCTCTTCATCCCCACTGCTCTTAGAGACAGCTGTATTGTTTCCAATGTCCCAGCATACTTAGCTGTAACATCTCTGGCAAATCCAACGTCCCAGCATGCTTAGAGACAACCGGCTGTCGCTGGGGTCTTACAAGTCACTGATAGCGTCCGTTAGCCAGTCAGTCAGTGTCCAGTTCTGCTATCCCAGCATGCTTAGCAGTTCCCAGCTGGCACAGGGTCATTACTGGTGACAGTCTGCCCATTCTCATCATATGTCCTTTCTGTCCCACACTCATTAGCAGCAAACTATTAGCATATTATGCTCCATATTCGTTGTGGTGCTGGTGCCATCCCACAGAACCGTGAGTTGCGTCATCAGAAAAAAAACATTGTCACTTTGTCCTTTTGTCCATCATTAATTCTTTACAGCTTCAGCTAATGTGACAGTTGGAATCTGCAATCTTCCGTCAATCTGTGCTATCTCTCTGACCTTTGGTGTCTGTCTGCTTTCTTTCTGTCCATCAGTTTTCTGCAGTCACTACAAAGATCCAGCAAATGTGCTGCAAATGATTCTATCCTCTCATGTCTCCATCCATTAATAGCTTTCTGTCAATTTATCTTCCCGTGCTCCTGCCAGTCTGTCCTCTGGCCGAGTCTTTCTGAGGTCATATTATAATCGTTGCCTTCTCTTTTGTAACATTCCTTGTTCAGTGACAGCACTAGTTCTACTACTCATGGGCCACAGCATCTCTAATAATGACTCAGTAAACACAGAGATACAGAGAGTGAAGGAGAGCGAGCAGCAGCAGCAGTCACGGGTTTTGCAGTAGAAGTGATGATCTCATGACACAGTGAGGTGGGCGGGGTTAGAGGATGCCTACAGCCAATCAGAGGGAGCAGTGTCACTAGCTTGCTCCCACCCTCCATTTGTATGTAAGCATCTCCCTCTCCTCTACTTTGTCCTTCTGTGTGGTTGCTATAGTAACGGGCTCAGACTCCAAGGCAGGATAGCATGTAAAAGCAGTTAGCAGGAAAGAAGTGCAGTGTTGGCAGAGGTGACGTGGCCAACCCAAAAAGAATGAGCACAATGGGTATTCAAGGACTGGTCATTTTAGCTGGGGAGTGATGAAATAAGCACATGCACAGTGCATGGGAGACAATGATGTGTCATCAGGGCAAAAGCAAAATGCTAAATACGGTCCGTTTCAATGACAATATGAACAAAATTCAATGTCAACCAGCTTAAAAAATGCTAACAGAGACTGCTATAGCTCAATACATCCTAATACTTACAGAATGAAGCAAACACCAGGCCAGGACCAGTAGCTATCAGGCTAATGGTAGACTTACAAACTGATGATTAAATAGGAACAAGTTGGCTTTAATAATGTGTTTGTAATGTGTAAAAACGCATGCTAATAAAGTGACTAGCGCACAGTTTCATGTTAACCAGCCACAGGGGTCATATGACTGCTCCAGATTGTACTTGTGTAATGCAGTGAGGTTGCATTAGCCCACAGTAACAGATTCAGTTACAGTTCTTACATACAGTTCTGTATAACAATACATATATGGTGTTGCACGGTGTACCGATACCAAGAAGGTAACGCGATACCACGGTCCAGTGCCCTATTTTATTAGTAGGCTACCGATACTTTAAGAATGACAGTGTTTTAAAAAGAGCAGTATTTCCCATCAGTTGCGTCGATGTGCGAGAGCGAGTCAGTGCGACAACAGGGCAGTGTGTGTGTAAAGCGTTCTGCTACTGCAGCCGGGTTCACATAGGAGGGGGCCGCGCCCTGAAGAGCCAAGAATTGCTGTCCGCTTCCATTTGGAGCCCATGTTACCCAATTGGGCTGTTCACACAGGAGGCGCCGCGCCACGCAGCTGAGCTCTGCGGCCGGTGTTGCGCCGTTTTCCCACTCCCCGGCAGAATCCTACTCCCCTTTGCGTGAACACGCATTCGCTTGTTCTTAGTGCCACTTATTTTCATTTACTTCGATCTGCCTCTTAGTTTTACATCTGCGCTCTTCCTTCCAACAAAATGAGTGTTTAGTGATAGAGGACCCATAATGTACACCATAACATCCACAATAACAAACTATGAGACCACTTAGAATGCTTAATAGTTTACAAGTAATACATTTATGTAGGCCTATTATATTATTTATGCTGCCAAAATTCAACCCCCCCCCCCCATCTATTGTTTGCAATGTCTGAGACACTTCAAATTTATTGTGGTTACATCTTTGGGTCACTCTTGTGACAGGACAAGTAGTAGTTGCATAAATAAATGCTTACATACTGTCACCTACTGTATATGGCTGTTTTGATTATTATGTCGTATTATAGAAAATATACCCAGATCTCAACACAGCTCTAGTGAAGCACAGCTTTATCACCAGGATGAAACCAATATGACGAATCCCTGCTCATTCATGGCCCTCAGGGTGTCGATACCCGGCCATCTGTTTGAGGCAATAATGAGGAGCAACTAGGCACCAGTCGAAATGAGGATAACTGGGGAAAAATCTATGTGGAGAGTACAGTTGATAATAAAGCGCAAAAGCAATGTTTAATATTTAGCAAAACACCCCTTGCAGAATGTCTCGCACTGTTTCTTACAACATGACCTTGTCGTTGCCTCTTAGCCTGGCTGGCTATCATGAATGTCAATGCCAAAGTGACCATGTCGACATGGGCCATCAAGCTGAAATTACAGTTCTCAGTTAAGCCTATTTAAGATGGGTCTGATCTATTTTTAGAAACGGTTTTTACCCTGAGTCACAGTTCAAGTAGACATGAATTACAACTGAATTATTGATGGTAAAAAAAAACCCACTTTACGTTCCCTTGGTTTGCTGCGTGCAGTGTGTGCACGTGTTTTATGTGAGCCTGTGTGTGTGGTTTACACCTGGAATAGACGTCAACCACAGGGCAGCTCTTAGTTTGATAAGACAAGAGCAGACTCGTGCATTAATACACAGCAGAGGGTTGAGTGCAAGAAAAAGCAAAACATCAACCAAGAGAGAGTGAAAGAGAAATACCATCAGGTGTGTTTGTCGTGGCAACCACGGCCAGCTGTCTCGCCAATATGCTGATGGACAGATGGCCATCTCTCTCTCTTTCTCTCTCTGATTCCTACTCGCTCGAGGTCAGTACAAATCTTAAATCTCTCCCCTCTCAGTCTTAAATCCTCCTTGTCACTCTCCAATAACAGTTTCCTGAAGGTTACATCTAGGAATATAATTTTCTGTCCCTAGTGTCTGGCATAAGTTTGGTGTTAAGAGTATTAACATGGCAATTTCAGGAACATATTGAAATATGAACACCTGTATGTTTAGGGGATGATAATATTTGAGAAGGGGGCAGTAATACTAAGCATGACGAGTCGTCAAGTGTGGGATCACATCTGGACAGAGGGGGTTTTCTTTAACATAATTACATTTTTGCATTAGAAAAATCCAATTCTCACTTCAACAATCATCATCATATTTAGAAGAAAATTGGACACCGCATTTTTACACCAAATCATCTAATTCGTGTGATGAACTTACAGAAGTATTTGAGGGTCTCCTCTATCTGTTCAGTAGTCAGGTCGAGAGAAGAGTCGGGGTCCACCAGTGGCGTGTGCAGCCAATCATCTTGGTCGTAGCCGAAGATGGTGTCGGCCCTCAGCTTGTAGACTGGCAACTGTTCCTCCAATAAACTGATAATCTCAAGCTCCGGCAAATCAGTACTGTTACACACATCTGCAGAGAGAAAGAAAGACAGACGCTGTTCAGTATTTGATATTTTCTTTGGCAACATGTTCTTTACAGTCACGATGAACAGGCATTACCTACTGGCAGTGGACAAATGTTACATTGTCTTCAGCAGGGATACAGATTTATGAAAATGTCATCTCTGGGTATTTGAAACAATTTAGGACCTCTCTTGATTTACAAACCATCCCAATAAAACTTTTCATCGGTCCATTACAACTGACAGTATAGGCTGCCCTCTACTGGTAAACTGAGGAAATAACCCTCCACCCACCACTTCTTGCATCTACTGTGAAGCACTCAAACATGGAGACCAACTGAAGGCCAGGTTCATTTGTGTCAATTTGCATCAGTTAAATTAATCAAATGATTACTTAGACTTGGGCTGTACAATTCATGTTAGATAGAAATCTATTTACATTTGTTGTTATGTGTTGTGCTGCACCCATATTATTTAGACCCTTTGTAGATATACATTAGGAATGTTTTACTATATGTCAAATTCCACTGTATTTACTTATCTAATATATGTGTAGCCAGCTGCTAGAGAGTCAGTATACATCTCAAAGGCACGTCAGAACAGCAAAATGCACAAGCGGAGACTATTTGAGGGGCAGCCTCCCTATTAACTATGAAACCCTGCTGTCTCAGAAAAGACACATTAATATAACAAGGACAGACACTTCAATCTTTTAAACATTCTCAGAAAAACACAAATACAGTGAAAATGTACTATTTACAGTAACCAAACAAACACCTTCTGCTGCTTTTATTTATTCTATATTGGGTAAAAGAGAGAAAAGACCTGCAAGCTGCAATCATTTATACATCACAGGAAGTCATCTTTGGCATGGCAGCTTAACCGGTCTATAAACTTTCGGTCTCTTCTTGACAAAGTCAACAGCAGCCTTCTACTGAAAATCACAGAGTCAACCAGAGAGGCATATTTGTGTGCTGCTGTGGAAAACTAAATAATCTTACCTAAGCTTTCAGCTATGTGCCTTGCTGTTCACATGAGTTTAGTGTGCTATTAAAAGGGGCATCCATTTAAGACTATTAGAGTGCACATTCTCTCTGTTCGCACACAGAATTGAGGTTTTACTTGCTTTTCCTACAGAAATGTGGAATTGAGAAGCTCTTGGATAGACAGAATTTGCATAGACACAGAATGAGAATTAACATACAGTAAAAAATAAAGTCCTTTGTTTCTCCTCCTCCATCTGTTTATGGCTCTGTCGCTCTCCTGTGCTGTCTGTCTGTCTGTCTGTCTGTATGCATGTCTCTCTGACAATGCTGTCTCTCACAGTTTGCTAATCCAGACTGAATGGCTGACTGTGTGTGTATATGCATGTGTGTGTTTCCCCTTTTCAGCACACACAGCATCTGGGGAATCATTCAGCAAGCGCAGCCAATGAGCCAACACAGAAGTACTGAAGTTACTCCGGCCGTAACACCTACCAAAGTCATTAGAAATGAGACATTTTACCATTAATTAAGTTTTTAATAACTTGTGCCACCTTAGAATAGTGTGATTATTGTTATTATAGTGTGATTATTTTATTGTCTTTGGCTAATCATGCATTTAGTTTCAATCACAAAAGTTCTTCTCTGTGCTGATATGAAATATGACCAGCGCACTTCAGCTCCTAAAAGATGAGGATAATAATAGCACAAACCCTTCCGTGTTGTGTGTGCTGACAAAAGGTCAATGGAGACAGCAAAAAGTTTGTGTTTGTGTGTGTGTGTGTGTATGTCCATGTGTATGCTGTATTTAGCAAAACAAACATGATACTTTTTTTTGCAATTTCTCTTTTTGTCAAATCAATAGAGGCACATTGTATGAATGTATTAATTTATCTAGTTTTCATTTAGCTGATTATTTTCACAGTTCTCAAAACTGTGTGCAAAAAAAGTTAACCAGGATTGTCCAAAGTACAAAGTAAACAGGCTGTCTGTGGTAGGTGTTGCCGACTTGTGTTTTCTACTGCTAATCATGACTACCAGTAATGAGCAACGCAAGGACTACTTTACATCTAGCAGGGGGGTACTAACACTTATTTTTCACTCAATACTGACTCAAAGAAGCACTAAGTAGAAACAAATTAAAGTTTTCACTTTCACAGATTTGGGATCAATGAACAAAGTTAATATATATGACCAAGAGACGTTCAAGTTCAAGCCCAACATTCAAATGTAAATATAGGATCATACAGTACCAACATTAGCAGCAGCTAGTAGCCAGCAGAGCAAGAAAGTTCAAGTTCAAATGTAAGAATAGGCCACTGTCACACGGTCAGAGTGAGCAATAAACACACCAACATGTGCAGAGGACAGTCAGAAAGGCAGAAAGACTGACAGGAAGTAAGCTATAGAAATACACTGATAATAACGCATAATTACACAGACCCAAAAACACGCAGAATTTGGTCAAAAAAATGCGAAGCATTTGATTAAATGATTAAGTTGTGTTAATTTAAGAACTTGCTTACTGCCTTATACCAGTTGACCCACACAAGTACCAACATTGCAGGTATAGTATAACTAAGTGTAGTATCATTGGACTGAGACCCAAAATTAGTTCACTGCCAAGAAGAAAGACAAACACATGGACTGGATTCAGATCCACCACACATAGCGTTGGTGTCAGACCGCAGAATCATGTGGATAATATTTTAGAAATGTTGCTTAACAGAATAGGACGTATAGATCCAAGTGCAACGCCTCGTATGTCCAACATGGCTACAGTACAGTAGTGCTGTGATAGTTAAAGAGCCAAGTTGATCTTTCTATGATACATTCATTTTAAACATTTTAAACCTTTAAAAACAATTCCTTTAAAAGTTCAACAGGCATAGGTTATACAAATAGTTAACTTGTAAAGGCAAATCCCTGAAGTCCAAAACTGGAGAAAACAGCTGACTGATTCACAGATAGACAGGAAGACTGCCCGAAAGACAAACAAACAAAAGGGAAGATAGAGGGATAGAGACAGTGAGAGAAATGCTATCCAGATGTCAGCCAGACTTGTCATAAACTTGACTAGAGACCAGTATAAACTGGCCGAAAACCATGCTGTGTACAGTGTACTCACTCATGGTGCCTGAAGCCCGACAACCACCAACTCTCCTGCCCTCCAATCACATTTTCCTCTGGACCAGGAGAGGGCAAGTTCGCAAGAAGTAACACAGAGAGGGGAGAGAGAGAAAGAGAGCGAGAGAGCTTGAGAGTGAGAGAGAGAAAAGTGTTGGGAGGGTGAGACAAGACAGGAAGAACAAGAGAGAGGGTGCTAAACGTTTTAGAAGACGGCACTGGGTGAAAGAGACAGACGGAGAGAGAGGGGAAAAGAGGGAGGGAGGAGTGAGAGGAGAAGAGACCCGAGCCAAACTGGTTCGTCATGCCTGACATGCCAGTGACGGTATCCACATGGACCGCCCCGCGCTTGCTATCCCCACTCTAACTCTCTTCCTCACTCTGACAGCCAACAAACCCAGCTGGACTCTTCCTACGAGCTGTACTAACTAAACACACTCTCTCTCTCTCTCTTCCTGTCCTGCTTCAGGATAAACCCACTGCGGTAACAGCAGGCCTGAAGCTGTTCCTACTGTTTGTCTTAAAAGCTGCAGACAGTTGCTCTACATTAAACTCTTACATGGAGACACACAGACCTGATGAAAGATACTTTGTGATTTTAAACAGTGTATGTGCAAGTGTAAAACATTCTTGCCAGAGCAACAGTCATAAAACAGATTTAGCCTAATTACAGCAGTAATCATGGCCTGTACAACACGAGCAAAGCTGCAGCAGAAAAACTGCCAAAAACCCCCTTGGTGTGTTTTTCGTGTAATCCTGCAGATCCCAACGTGTTTGGCACTGAATGGCGCTGATAGGAGTACAATTGTTCCAAAGCTTGTGTATAAAGGTCTTATAAGCAGACTAATATCTACACTAATCAGTTTATAATATCTAGTTAATATATTTCTTGCTAATTTGAGTGGTTAGGATGTTAATCAAAATAAATGTTTATATCAGTTTTTAGTAACAATTCTGAATGGAACATATGAGTTTATGCACCACCACTGGTGACCTGATGTCTGGTAAATCCGATCCACAGAAACAATCTCTGGAAATTAGCAATACTTTCTGGATTTAGCATCACTGTCTCCTCAGAGTTATTCAGGTACTTGGAGGATTCCTGGTGAGAGGATGTTTTCAATGTGCCAATTTCATCAAGAAAACACTTTATTGACAGGTGCATGCTGCTTTCTAGACACTAGGCAAACTATGATCTACCAACACATGGTTCTCCTGGAACTACAGCATAACCCTGTCCAGAATTAGACTGGGCCACAGTTGAAAGCTGCTGCTGGTCACAGAGGGTAAGCACATGAAATACAGGAGAGTATGTCAACCTGATCAAATATCACTGGCAGTCTACATGATCTATGTGCTGTACCAATGTGTTCAAATGTCACTAACCCTGTAAATCTCTGAGTCCAGTATGTGTGTGTGCCGTCCTTCACTAACGTGTTACCTTGTATAAAAAGAATTACCACTAATCCTAGAAGTCAGAGTGGAAGTGCAGTGGCACAAGTCCAGTTTGACTGCAGATGTAAATCTCAACCATGATAAATCCGAACACACCACAATTTTAAAGAGAACTTCACTTTAAACTGGATAAATACTACATGATTATTTCCTAACATTTGCTGTTAAATTACATTAAAAAAAACTTGCCACAAAATGTTGCTCTTTGGTCAACTGACAGCCTTACTGTGAGCCCATGCTGCCAATCATTACAATACAAACTGTCCATGATGACAGTAGTTCTGGTACTGTAACTGTACATGTGGATCAACTCAACACTGATCCACAATCAGTTCCACATATCACATTTTCTGGATACAACTGTAAGCTGGTGTTTGAGTAGTTGTTGGACATGTTGCGGGGTTGTAAAACAATATGTGGGCTGAACACAATGTGGGGAGGCATGATTTTAAAACATAAACTACTGGAATAACAGGAAGAGAGGCAGTTTTACTGTAGGAATTTTAGTTCAAGCCGACTAGTATCCCATGAGTTGAGCTAAGCAGTAAGTAACAGAATATATTGTTATATGACAATACAACAAGACAGAAAATGTGTAAAATGTTTAACTGGAATATAATATGACAACTGGCTGACAAGTTGTAAAAGTAATTTTTTTGTTGCATTTTTTTAGAGCTCCTGTGTAGTATAAGACAGATGCAAGAGCTGGAAACAATCAAGTAAGGAGGCATGGACATGACAGGACATGTGGCCGTATCAGATATGTAAACATGCAACCAGCAACACCCCTATCATGAGCCTGAAAAGTGAGCCAGAATAACAAAAAGGGAAACAAGCCACAAATGTGCAATCAATTCTGTTTTAGGGTGACGTCAATGTGCCTGCATTTGACACAAACTCTGTCACAAAAGTCAGTGTTTTCAATATGTTACATTCAGATGCAAAAGATGGTTAAATTATTTAAATAATTTCAAGATTATTATGCAGTGTTGCAGAAAGGTTTCTGCAATAACCAAACTAATGCAGTTATGTTCTGTCACGTATGCAGCCAGCAAGTCTGGATGATTTAGACTTTTCGTGTACAAAAACACTGTATCCATGGCAACACTGTAAGTTAATGTGTGTGGCATACATCTGACAGACCCTAAGTTCACTCAAAATCCTACAAAATGACTACACTGTGTGTGTGTGTGTGCGCGCACGTGATAATGCAAACAGTGAACAAGAACCAAGCTCTGCTCTAAACGTTACAGCACAATGGATGTGGTTTTCGATGCCGTGATTGGATCAGAGTCAGGAAGCAGACTCAGCAATTTGGATTCTACTCTTTGTTTGTCCACTTACATAACTTTGCCTCTGTCTCACTCAAGTTCACTGTCCGCCTGTTTGTTCCTGATCTCTCCCTCTCCTCACCAAGCATCCCATAATTTCACTGTTACTCAACTCACTGCTGGCCGGTAACCACGGAGAATTAACCTCCCGCCCAGGAACTGCGCCATGGCAATGAGCTGCTCTATTCAGCTCTTTGTGTTCATTCATCCTCTAGACTTAGTGAGATTTCACACACACACACACACTCCACACAAACTCTCGCTCTCTCTGTGAGGAAGTATTCAACTAGAGAGACGCCACAGACAGAGGAGGAGAGAGAGACAGAAAGAAATACAGAGACCAGAACTTAAAATGTAACAGATTACACATCTAACTTAGAAAGTTTAGTTTGTTATAGTAATCCTATCATACCAGCAGATGGCAGCACTGACCTAACCTCCTCAATCGCCCTGCCCTTGAATGACTGCAGTGTTGAAGACACATGACTACAGTAGATATTACCAGTGTGTCATTTCACCATTTGGTTTGTTTAAGTGTTACATTGCTGGTTGTTGCAATAACAACCTGTCTCTGTTCAGTTTGTCTGACTGATAATACAAGATCGAAATCAAGATTTCTTTTTGTTAACTTTTGACACTACCAAATAAAAAACTTCAGAGATCAGAACATTGTCATAGAATACTTGATTAAAAATAAGATTTGAAACAACCAGTGTTTGTGTACCTGAAATCTCTTTCAGCACCAGAGAAAGAGCAAAGTGAAGCAGTAATGCAATGTTGTTATTCTTCTCCCACGTGCTTATTTTGCGATTAATCAATTTACATATTAAAGTTTAATATTCTCCAACACTGACAAATAACGGCTTAAACTATAATACAATAAAACAACACAATAAAAAATCTCATAAAATCCCTGCAAATGTTTTATGACACTTAACACAGTTTCAACGAAACTAGAACGAATAAGCTTCAAATAAGCTTTGCAGGTCTACTGTAATTGACTACAATAGGTAACCTGGTGTAACCTGCCCAGTGTATAGATTCCAGCCCTGTAGGACCCTATAAAAGGATAAGCTGGTTTGGAAGCCGGGGTTTCTGTGTTCAAGGTGAAAAACTCCATCAGAAGCTCCAGATTTCTTAATGCCTTGCTTTGTGGCTGATACGGGGTAGAGGATGAAGGGTGCTCTTAATAATACAAAGGAACTGAGATCATGGTCCAGGGTGGGAGGGTGCATGCTACAGGAAACTACAGGAAGGGCCTTCTCCTGTTGTTTGTGTGTGTAAGAAACTGCCATAGTCTCAATCACCGCTGAACTGACCCTTTAGTCTGGTGCTGTGCAAGTGCTTGGTCACCCTAATGGCCTTGTTGAAGTGGCTTCTGGCTTTTCAGGCAGTATTCAGCTCTCATTCAGACTCATCATTGCAGTCTCAGCTCTGTCCAGTCATAAATCTACAATTCTAAAAGATTTGTCTGTCATCAGTTTTTGTTTCCAGGTTGGGACAATCTAGACTATTGAATCAATATCCATTCATATTTTATCACTTCAATTGTTAAAAGAGTCTGGCAGATAATTGGGATCATTCAGACTGTAAAAAGAGAAAGGAGACACAGACACAGCTACATTCTGACCACTGGAGACAAGACATTAGTGTCCCTCTGAGCCCTTGGAGAGAAGGGTGAGTGGTGAGAGAGAAAAAGAGATGAGTGAAAGAGTTGACAGAGAGAGTGCACTGGGAGCTCTTTTCACATGCTGGCTCCTGCACAGAGCTGAGGTCCCCTGGAGCTGCTTTACTGACAGGATGTGACATTAGAAAAGGGTCACAGAGAGGGACACTTTCTCACAGCTCCTCGTGCCTCGCTCTCACACACCATCTTTCTCAGCCAGCTTATTCCAAAACCATTAGAGATTGCAGACTGTTACTGTACTACTACTATAAACTTTTAATTGGGTTAAATTCTGATGCAGAACCTCTTGGATATATAACTGATATATAAAAGTTTTATTGACTCAGACAATGCAACCAGGACATTTGGACATTTAAAAGCAGAGCATTTGTGACAGTTGAATTATATATTTATGCATACAGTGCTGATTCAACACTGCTAATGGATTCCAGTTAGTTTTGTCTTCTTATGATTACAGCGTATGCATGCAACATTACCAGTAATGGTCTCTGCATCTCTGTAGGTGGATGTGAACTCCTGGAGTGCAGCCGGCAGACTTGCTTCACTGACATACTCCTCCTCTTCCTCCTCTTCGCTGACCAATCGGAGCCCTGGGCTGTGGAGGCGAGCTGTGTGTTCAGAAGACTGTTCAGGGAGTGGGGCAGAGGAGCAGGTGTGGGGAGGCGAAGTCTTCAGGTCCAGCTTGGCGCTGAGGGGTTACTGATTTAAAACACGACCAGCCATGGACAGAACAGGAATGGGACAAATCCAAATTAGAGTTGCCTCGAGTGCATTATTGGACTTTAGCGGGCAAACAGGATGTCTCGAGCACAAGGCAGGTGGGAGTAGCAGAACCGAAACCACACACTTGGATGTACAGAGGTGATTCACTGCATACCTGAAAGAGAAAGGGAAGAGACAGCAAAAGCAATCCTTTTTAAAAATCACAAGTTAGGTGCAAAAATATACATAAAGGATGGCAAGATTCCAAATATGTAGAGCATAAAAATAAAACACAATGTATCATAAGCTTGGTTTTACACCCTTTCATTGGTTTAATATGTGCAAGCATGTTTCTATGTAATAACAGAAATGAAAACAGGATTTCGTTTTCTCACTCACAGTAGGGCAGGCAGTAGTATTTATAGACAGTGTCACACTCATGTGCATGATGGCTGACTGGTTCATAAACAGAACACATGCTAAAGTGTAGATAATTATAGATGTGACTTGACGTTACACTGTTATCGTTTTTTTAGGTGTATAATCTAATCCAAAACAACGGCCCTGTAATAAATCATGTCTTTGAGAAGCTTATAATGTTCTGTGTTTGTTGACAATGTGTCAGAAAGATGTAAAGGCAACTCTATGTTATTTTTTGGGGCAATGATGGTAGTTATTTGTGGCACTGGATTGGATTGCATTAGACTGAGCTGTGTGTCAACTAGGGCTGCAAATGACGATTATTTTCATTATTGATTAATATGCTGATAATTGATTTGATTAATAGATTAAGCACTAGTGTTTTACAATTGTGAAAAAATGCCCATCACAACTTCCTCGAGTCCAAGGTGACGTCTTAAAATGTCTCATTTTGTCTAAAACCCCAATATATTCAGTTTGTGATGAGATATGACAAAAAAAACCCCAAAAAAAACAGCAAACCCTCTCATTTGAGAGCCAGGAACCAGACAACGTTTGGCATTTTTTCACTATTTTTGCTTGAAAAACGATTGAAACAATTAATTGGTTAACAAAATTGTTGCCAATTATTTTTCTGTCAATCGACTAATCAGTTAATCAACCAACTGGCCCTACTGTCAACCACATGAAGGGTTGGATGAAATATTAGAAAAACCTTCCAATATAAATGCAGTCCAGTGCAACACCAACGGCCTCAAAAGTACCACAGAATTTAATCAACACCTCTCTGACACACTGACAATCAAAACTGAACACATCGGCTTCACAAAGATGATTTATTGCACGGCTGTTGTATTGTACAGGTGTCTGGTGCCCCTAATGAACTCTTATCTCAGTGTATTTTGTAATCTAATAGAATAGCACAGAGAGGATGCAATAAGAAGCAAATGAATATACCACCTAAAGCACAAGAGCATCAAATGGATGCAATAGATCTAATGAAGCACAGTAAAAGAGCAATGAGCAGTCAAAGATCATTAGATACAGTACACAATCTAGCTGTAAAAAATCCTATTATAATACTGGTATAATTGAGAGGTGTGTTTGGAGCTAAGGTTCTTTGGATGATTACTTAGCCAAGCACTCAATATTAACTACACTCTCTCTCTATATATATATATATATACTCTTATATATAAGTGAGACTCTGCCATTAATGAAAAGAACAACCAATAAGTGAAGTCTGTGAGCCACTGTGACAATGATACAAAAAAACTGTCCGACAAGCTAAAAGGCGGACAAAAGTACAACACAATTATATCACTCAGCAGGCTGCCAGCCCAACACTGAAGAGGAACTTGGCTAAGTTTCTATTAATGGTCATTTCTTCAAAACACACAACCCTCAAGACAAGCTGCTTGATATGTACACCTTGACTCACTCTCTCTATCATCATTAAAAACACAGCTGTGGTTTTGTTGCACCACACCTTCTGTTACTTTCTGCATTCTCTCCATTTTCTACGTACCGTCTTTCTCCCTCTCTGCATTTATCTACACTCATCTCTCACCATCTTTCTTTTTCCAACCCGCCTCCTCTTAGACATATTGAGTCAGATCCTAGTGCCTTGTGCGAAGTCGAATTTAGGTCACACAGTTTCCATTATTTAGGACATCCAAATGCCCAAACACTGTTGCTAATGACAACAAACCATACAGTCACTGCAGAACATATGACAGGCTGTAATGACATGTTTCTTCTTTAGGTCAGGACCTGAGTCTTTCTGATGACGGCAACAAGATTCCTAAGGTGGGTACCAGACTGGAAAAGATTTTTAGGGATTTGAAAATCTAATCTGATGGCAAATTAAATAGTTTTTCTTCATAACACCTCAAACCCTATTCAGAATCACAGGAGGTTACTAATAATTTTCACAAATATAATGCAAGAAAAGTCTCTGCAGCTCTTTTAAACGGGACCACTTCATAGTGCCCTGAATTAATGATGTCATTATAATTGCAGTAATGCTGACCAAACTGTACTGTATTTCCAAGTTAAAGTTCAACAGTACCAGCATCAACAGTACCAGTATCTAAAATGTTCCCACCCTGTACTGTCCTCCAGCAGGGCTCACAATGACAGGGTTGGGTTGAGTTTAGAGGAAGTGGCAGATTTCAATAGGCTTAAGAACATAATAGTAACTGCAATTTCACTCTTGGGGACAAGGTGTGTTTTTCTACTTTCTTTCAATTTATTTTCTTGACATTCCAATTTAAGATGTGGCAGTTTTCGCAGCGTTGGTTCAATAAATGTTCAGTTTTACATGCACTTGTTCTGCCCTTTTTATTTTATTTTGGTCCTTAGTCCAAAAAGGCCCATGTTGTGTTTTGAACTGGAGTAGGACATGGGGATATACACATCCAAATACAGACTACATTTAGCAGCTGGTGTTGTGGTGAGCAGGAGGAGCCACTTGCAACCACATGAGCAGGGTTCAAGCTTCTGTATTAGCAATCAACCTCTTTCTGCTGATACTGAATCTATTCTACCTCAAAGGTAAGTGTAAAGAAAGTAAGTGAAAAGAAAGACAGGAATCATGACGGGTTCTAATGGAAAATTCAAATGAATGCCTTGTGGTAAGTCCTAAGCATACAAGCTTTTATCTGTTTTTGAAACATTTTTAGACAAAATTATTCATCAAAAAATAATGAATGGATCAAATCATAAGGAAGGTAATCAATAGTTACAGTCCCAATTGTTCTTAATGAACCCCCCAAAATACCATGTTCATTAGTTTACATGCAATGAGTATTCATTCTTTGTCTAGTGTCTAGGAGAAGACAATGATGTCCCTCCCAGATGATTTCTCAATGCATTCTGTTAGTCAGTCACTCCTGACTGTGCTTGAAACTGCAACAATAAGGACATTACAACACAGACCACAAATATTCATCCTCAGCTCCTAAAAGAAGCCACAACTGCACCACCCAAACCTCTGTCAGTAACAACACTAAAAACTCTCTCCATCCGCAGCTAACATGAACCAATCAAAAACAAGATGACTGAGTCAAGTTCAGCTCAGGGTTTTGATGATGCAACTTGACCTCCTTAAGACCATAAGACCGTGTCATCTCTGTCTAACTGTAGATACACACAAACAACACATATCTGGCACCTAAGAGAGGCCAATAGCCATTTTCAAATGTATTTTCAAACCCGTGCAGTGTATTTTGAAAGGGTTTGCAGGGCCATAGGGCCATGAAACTGATGCATTAAGACTAATCCACCAAGTGAGGTTCAGCTCATAATACAAACTCTAGTGAAATTATATATTCATATCATTACGCAACAAATGATGCATGAATGCCGACATTTGCTGCAATGTCATGTCATCGTTACACGTCCACAAATATGCAGTAATACACAGAAAAACATATGCCATGTGGAGAAAATCAACCTGATCACGTCACCACATCGGCAGCCTTTCAACACACATGCACATAAGTTTCAGTGTGTGTGACTGAACCCTTCAGCGATAATCACCACGTTATGCTTAATGTACTGTGGCAGACGTGACAGCACCTACACTCACAATAGTACTGAGGTGTGTGTTTTTGTGTTGTCTTTTCTGACATGCAAAACCTCTATAAATGGATAATATGGAGTTAGAGTCTATCCTCAGTCATTTCATAAGAAAAGCAATACATTTAATGTAGTAATACAAATTAAGAGCATAATGAAAAGTGACAGATTTTAAAATCTGACATTATGATTTTACTATATTAAATTTGAGGTTTCTGTGCTAGGATCGGTCCTTGTAGAGCTGCTCAGTGCCTAACACATGTAGAGCAGTGTTACCACAATTATTCAGTTTTCCATGGTTGTGATTAACCTTCAGTTGATTGATGCTCACTGACGGTTGTACTGTTGTACAACATTGAATTCTTGCTACAAAATAAAAGAATAAAACCCCAGACTAAACAGAAATAGAGTAGGCTAGCTGCAAATTCAGTAACTAAAGCATGTTTGATAGTACACCCACAATCTACCATCTGTTGATCCTGACACAACTGCCAGTCAACTGCAAGAAACTACGGTTTGCACTGTAGCCTACAAAGAAATATGTGTAGGAGTCATTTTGATTATGCATATACTGTATATTTTATATCTAACAAAGCAATTATGTATCTAGTAATCACTCTGGCTTAGGAACACACACTAGTGCACTTTTGCAATTCCACTGCTGAATGTCTATTAATACACAGAAATGTTACAGTTTCTTTATAGCAGTTTATCCTGAAGTAGGAGTCATACAGCAATATTATGGGTATGCATCTTATCAATCAGCCAAAAGTTTTAAAATATTAGCCTGTCTGATGTTGGGTACAATGACAGTCAATACTTCAATTCACAAAACATGCCTCTGCAGCACTTTTAGCAGCAGAGTGTCGAGGTTTGGCCTTGCTAGAGGGGATTTCCTTACTTTCAATAGCTGATTATTTAGAGCACTTTGACTTGGAGTAATGCTGGACTAGCACTTTAATGTATGTGTGTGTCCTGGCTAATGGAATATAGAAGGACATGCTGATGGATAACCGTTTCCAGTGGTCATCTGAGCAGGAGAGTGTACCCACATGCTTAGTGACAGATGGTTAAACAGGGGTTCAATATTCCTGCTCAGTCATTAGAAACTAACATGTGTCGGCTGTAAACTTCCCTCCATGACATCACCATGGTGAGAAGACCAACATATAAAAAAATCTCCTGCCATAAGATCACCAGCTACTAGAAGCGGACAGAAATCAGGAGAGCAGAGTAAACATTGGTTGCTACATGAAACTGCAATGTCAACATTATCCCGTGTACAGAAACAGCTTAATTACACAGTAGCCATGTTTAAAACAGTATAAAAGCACAGAGGTTCAGGTACTGTTAGATTAAATGTTACAAGAGTAATTATTCTCAGTCTGAACCTAATTGGTCACAACCTGACCTGGTGTGTTCAGCCTGGGCTCAAATTTCTCTTTAATTACCTCTGACTGTGTCGAGTTTCATTTTATCCCCCATTCTTGTCTCTCTAATCAGACTGTGAAAGTCCCTCAGTGTTGCCAGCGCCTTCTGCCAACTTACCTTAGATATTAGCGAAGAAAAATATTGGGTGCTGCAGCTGAAAATGTCTATTAGTATTTGCATAAAAACCATTCATTATTGTTCTACAACATAACTTGAAGTTTGTCTGTTTTTGTGGGTTTAAGAATGCAATTGTTCGATCTTAAAACTTAACAGAAGTTCAAACTTGCAACAAGATGTTTGAGTGAGGCTGTAAATGAAGGTCAGTCCTGGCTGCAGCCCATCCTGTCAGCCACTTTATGATCAATGGATCCAATCAATACTCCAATATTGAGGAAGTGGTGAGGAAAAGAGGCAAATGGGCAAAGGGTTTTTGGCTTATATTTAAACATTACATTTATCTAATTTTGTACCATTGCAGGATGTCATGCTATTGGTTGTTGTACTCATCACATTTTTTGGCTGTGACTACTTCCTCCATCTCAACTCTCCTCATTCATTTCTTAGCCTCTCACTATGACCACAGCAACAAGTTTGTTTTCCTACAGACTAAAATCTAACAAGCTTCTTGTCAAAACTGATACCATTAATCACAGAGACACACAGCCTCACGCCTACTGTCTTCACAGGAAGGAGAGACAAAGAGGAAGGCAAAGAGAGAAGTTTAGGTGAGACGAGCAGAAGGAAGCTAGATTTTAAAGACCAACAAGTCACAAGATCAGTCAAAGGAAGTTGAGATCTCCTTTCCCAAATCCTTTAAATTCCTTCATGTAATGTCAGAGTTGAACACCTCCTGGCTGAAGAGTGCTAGTGGATAAAAAGCATGTACTTTGTTCTTCAACAGCAAAGTAGAGTGGGAAATGGGCTGATGGATGTTCATGAGTGTAAGTGTGACAGTACAGCCTGTTTGAAAGCTTTGCTGAAGAGACTGTCCCTGCTTTCAAATCACACTGAGCAGAAAGGAAGAGAAGAGATCATATCCAGGATGAATGAAGATGAAAGATGAAAAGGAGGATGGAGGAAGGGAGAGATAGAATGATGAGAGAGGTGGAGGAAAGAGAGATAGCGATGGAGGAATAGAAGAAAGACAGAGAGGCAGATAACTAGAGCAGAATCAAGGTCTGTCATTCACAGCTTTTAGTCTACAAGACATCAGGGAGATGGAGAGAAAATACAAAAAAAAAAAAACAGCAGAGAGCATAAACACTCATTAACTATGGCTAAGAAAGCCATCCAAGGTGTTGGGTTGTATGGCTAATCCTGTTGGGATTACACAAAATTGGCACAGCAGAGGAGTCTTGCTTAATCTTTTAGCCTGTCGATTTTATCAAACATGCAGCCTGGCAAGGAGACGCTGGTACAGTGTATGCACTTCAGCAGATTCACTATAACCTCCAGTACATGTGCTTCACACTGACAGCTGCATCACTTCAGCTCAGTTCAGTGAACTGTAATGCTGACGCTAAAAATAGCTCATAATGTTTGCAAATTTTAAAAGTAACATGTCAGCCATAACACTACATTGTGCTGTATCACACCAAAGGCCATCATTCTGAACTAAGTACATCATTATTTTTTTTAGGGCTGTATAAAATAGTTAACAGACACACACTTGCATGACACACATGCTATGAAATACCCCACCAGTTATGAGCATTACATCAACTTCACTTGTGCTTGCGGATACATACGGATTAGAGGAACATTACTTTGATTGCAGTTGTGGTGTGACACAAACTGTACATTATATTTATTTAGGAAATCTGTCAGGATTTATTTTTGATGATCCATAAATGTCATTGTTTTCACCCTTCAGCAGATCAACTTGAAAACCTAAAATAGGTATATATTTGAGATTTTGTTTAGAATTAATTCTTACTTCTGCTTGTAGAATTAATGTGCAACAGAGGTGACAATCTTGAGGACTGTATAAAAGTCACTGTGGCTACTACTTTATTAGTGCCATTATTGTTACAGCTGGAATAGATGGGAGTATGCCAGTAACATATCAGTCCAGTGCCAGTCATGATCAGCCCAAACTACAGTCAATCCCAAAGGCAACCAATCTCCTCACTTTTCAAACAGTGTTAATTGAAGACACACACACATGCACACTCTAACCCTTCTTCTTGCAGTTAGTATTGTGCTACAGTTTATTGTCTTTCCATCTGATTTTCTGTCATTTTAAAAATTCAACTTAAGCTCAGCTAGCCATAAATCCATGAAGTCACAGTGGTCGTGTGCAGTAAAAGAGCTTTGAAGGTAATATTGAGGGCCTCATTCATACATAAAAGCAACCGCTGACTTTTCCTGTCCTTTCAAAGCAACGTCTACCAATATACATATATATAAGTCTTCCGTCTCTAGCACACATGAAAATCTGTGTGATGCTGGCACTGTTCAATCAATTTTGCTTTTTCATAGAATGGTACACCAAAATAAATGAATGCATACTGTTCAGTCCTTGAGAAGGAGACTCATTTTGGCTTATTGAAAGTGGATGCTAGGGTTACAAAATACTGATATCACACATGTTTAACCATAATAACTGATTTGCCATATGTTACAAGCCTTTGAATGTGTGTGTGTGTGTGAGTGTGTGTGTGTGTGTGAGACAGAGCAGTCAGAAGAAAAACACCCCCCACAGCCCATCTGTCAGTCCCTCTTATCTTTCAGACATGTGATCTATCTGTTCAGGTCCAGGTTCTGGTTGGGTGAACGTTTTCAGTCTCTGTGTTAACAGCAAGGCCTGGCCTGCTGTGTGTCCAAGTGGTGAGATGCTACACAGGCCTTCCACACAGATCATGTGCTGTTAGTTGGCAAAACCAACTGGAACCTTATTTTGCTTCTCTTGATTGGCTGAGAAACCCTCCTCCTCAGCAGAGTCGCTGAAGTAAAATAAAAATCACTGACCTCTCAATTACTTTCACACACACTTTCACACTGAAGGTACATATAGTGCTGCAGCTGCAGCTCATTGGCTATATTTCCTTCATTGGGATTGGTTTGTAAAGGGAAATCGGAATATGCAAAATCTATTCCAATATTAAGTTGAATTCACACCATAATTGCATCTAATGAAAGCAATAAAAAGGCCTTTAACAGATGTACAGTACATGAAGAGATATAAAAAACATGAATCAGATGATCATCTCTGAATCTATTTAAATAGTGTAACTTATGCTAATTTTGGTCATGAAGGGCACACTTAAAAAGTAATTGGCTTACAACAAGACTCAAGTCAGATTCATATAGGTAAATGAGCCCACTGACTGACCAGGGGAGTAATAATCAACAGTTTGTTCACAGTCTCTGAGAGCCGTCTCTGATAAGCAGTCAGACTGCTTATGGAGACTGAGAGGACTTCGGCCACTTTTAATGAGTGGAGGCAGATTTACTGTGATAGGATTAGGCCTACCTGAATCTGAAATCAGTCTTATTAAAATGTGCCCACAAGCCGCTGTGACAAACTCTCAAGGCTGAACATTTTCACCCCTGAGAGTGACAAAGAAAACAGCGCTCACTTACTACATCAGACAAACAAACGGCTTCTTCTAATGCAAAACCACACGGGCCACCTATTACACAGCTGTGCGAGATAACTCAGCAGATGAATACAACAAGGAAAATACACGAGTTTCACTGATGGAGGTTAAAAACATTTCATGTATAAAGTTGTATTACCGTTCCTATCATGGAGTAAGCGTTACAAGTTAGCAGACCGTGTGGCACTGTGCACCTGCTCCACTTAACGCCATATGATCATCAAACTTTAAATCTGAGTCCCTCACAAACTCACAAGAGACTTCTTACCGCTTTAGTAGATAGCGAAGACTTCCTTGAAGAGGCAAAATAATTCCGTTTCCTCTGTTTGGCGACTAGCTAAGTAGTATTCAGCGGATCACTCTGCGCGACTCTGCTCAGGATGTGGTGGAGCCAAAACGTTATGATACGACCCGGTGTTGTGTCGAAGTCTGCTTCCCCTTACCTTCACCTAGACCTAAGCCTCGTTCCTACTCGCAGCCAGTCGTCTTCTGAGATGTTTAACCTGACCCCAACCTTACCCTAGCTAACCACTAACCAGTTATCTCTGTTACGCCTATAACCTAACTATAACCTAAACCCTAACCCCAACCGACCGCGGAGGGCACCGCTACGTGAAACACTATGTGAACGGAGAACACACTTCGACACCAGACCGGTGTCAGAATATCAAAGCCACAATCAGGCGAAAAACAAGCCAAGTGAACGGACGAATACAGAAGATGTAATTCAGACTCAGCCCTGTGCCTGTTCACAAAACTTCAGCAGCTTTTTTTGGCTTCCGTTGCACGGCTGACTGAATCGCTTGATGGAAACAAGGCTGCAGAGCAGAGCTGAGTCAAAGCAGAACAAATGTGGAACTACATCCGGTGTGAGTGATTCCAAAATAAACTGCATTAATATTACATTTCTATTTTTAGTGGTCTGTTTTGCTCACAACACGTGTATTAAGCTGTATAGACAAAAGCAGGACACTTCATTAAATAGATACCCTAAAAGGTAGTTTGTAAACTTTATGTTTGCCTGGATTTTGCGCAGAAAGTGTCAGTAGAGGATATGGAAAACTATGACAAAATCTATTCATCTTACATAAACCACACCACAGTTTCATGCTGAGACTGTCGGCTTAAACGAGGCATTTTTTTTTTTTAGAAACAATAATTTATGAATTGTAAATATTATATTAGAATGTGATGGTGGCAATAAAGCTTTTTAATAATTGTAGAATAAGTGTGTTTCATTCAATCATTTGCACGCACACACACATTTACTGAGCTTGTTGATAAGCTTTGGCAACTCCTAGTTTGTCATTATGGTAATGTCATTATTTACATATTTTCAAACTAAAAACATAAACACTTATACCAATACAAAGCAAAGTACATTACATTTATTTATTTATACAATGTTGTAAGAAGCAAATGTGGTGGAAAACATTTTTTAAATTGAATTTGTTACTTGCTTTTATTTTATAGCTCACGGGAAATTGTATTCTTAGCAACTGTATGTAACTGTGTGTCAGATTTTGTGTGTCTGTCTCTGTGTGTGTTGTGTGTGTGAAAGAGAGAGGGATAGAGAGATGGGGGGACGTTAAACATTGAGCAATAAGACACATGGGTTTTTGAAAGGACATTTGAACACTAGGCTACCTGTAGTGCAAAAGATGTAACTAACTCAAATTACTGATGTGAATACAATTCAATTTTGAAGAAAAAATGAAAATCCACGAGCCTCTAAAATGTAAATAAAATCAGATTCAGAATCCGATAGACCTAGCTGTGGGTTGGAGAATTTATAGTATCCTTTAATAAATTGTCGGACTTGATAAAGATTTGTGTAATGTACTTTTGAAAATGTCATACAGTCATTTTGATGGCGATAATTGCTGTATTCCACGCGTTCGACCGTGGGCTGTCTGTTGTGTTCACCCCTGTATCCTAGCAACGCAGGACTATGCCATTTGGAGGTGGTCAGGTTTAAACTAATATAACTTTTACAATAAACCAACGTTTTTCTTGAATCGTGTGCAGGTGAGAATATTTTATAAAAGATAATACATCATACACAATACCATATGTAATGGCTTTGGTTAGTATATTTAGCTTTCCTGTTATCTGAAGAATTCTAAACTTACCTCTTCCACTTGAAATTACGTGGCCCATCCCTTTTCCGCCAACAAACAGCGGGTGGTTGAAGAGGTCAATTCTAAGGTAATTTGATAATAAGTGTGAGGAATAGTAAACATGTTTAACTAAGTTTTTTTTGGCTGTGTGTATAGTTGTATGGAGTTTTCATGGTATTACGCTACTTTTTAGGTGTTGCAGTTACTTCTGTCTCGTTATAAGCGAACAAACTGCCTGTGCCAATGAATAGACGATAACGTTAGCGGTTGCCAGACCACAGCTTACATACAAGCCAACCGTTAGCATCTAGATTGACAATTTAAGGTAACGCTAAACATAAATATTCACCATCTAAAAGTTAACTATCTACTTCAAATATGCCCATTTAATGTAACTACATTCTAGAGTCCTTTCTAGCTGTTTGAAAGTTAAAACTTTGTTTTTTCCGCCCAAATCAAGCCGTTAGAGTGAAACAGGTGTCAGATAATTAGCCGTAATTGTAATCAGCTGGTACATTTTACAGGTAGCTAAATGCTTGTGCTAAATGTAAGTTCCTCATATCGCAAACTTAATCAAGAATCCTTACCCGGAACTTAACCCGGACGAGTGTCCTTAAGATATACAAGAAATTACGGTATTTATTTACAGATATTTATATTTATTTCTTTGAGCCTTAATAAAATAAATTCATGACAAATGTAGTCCTGCGTTATATTTTATAAAGAGTGATGTTGGCCAATGTCAGACCATATAACATAAACTTGAATAGGTTTCAGTTTATGGTAATTTAATAATTGTATGATCTAGAATTGTTAACAATGTATTTAAAATATGTTTCTTCTGCCAGTGTGGAAACATTACAGTATATGCACAACATTTATGATAAAGCTAAGGTCATAAAATACTGTATGCTTGGTTTTGTGTCTGATGTTTCTCTGCTTCTTTTCCTCATTAATAATGACCTCTACTTTTTCTCTTTCTCTTTTGTTGTTTTTTTTAGCTCAGCTTTCTAAAATGTCTAAGGATTATAACTTTAGGCCTCTTATTTCTTTTCCACAGTGGATGGAGAACTTCATCCTGTATGACGAACTTGGGGCAGGCAGCAGCTCTGTTGTCTATAAAGGAAGAAAGAAGGGCAATCTCAACTATGTAGCCATCATCTGCGCTGACAAAGCCAAGAGACCTAAGATCACCAACCATGTAGGATAGTGCTTTAAACTATTACAACTTATTATGACATCTGTTATGTTTTCATTATTTTTCTCTATTAATAATGTAGTTTTATGCAGCATGCATTTAAAATTCAACTAACTATGCTGTCATCAGAAACAAACAAATAAGCTCTGCCAAAGCAGTACAGAAATACAATATAATAAAGGCATTAAATAACTTAAATAATAATAGTAAACAAAAAACAAACGTGAATTCTTTTTAGGGTGAATTTTGCATTTGAGCCTTGTAATAAAGAATACCTACTACCTTGCACATTTAATCATGTCTTGCTTCTGTCCCCTGTTAGGTACGTGTCAGCCGTGGTCTGAATCATCCGAACATAGTATGCTTCTATGAGTGGTATGAGACAAGTAACCACCTCTGGATGGTAGTGGAGCTCTGCACAGGTCGGTAATTTTTTCTGGTACTCCTGATAAGCAGTCACCATACCATTAATAGTAATAATTTACTGCTTGTTTTCATCCATCAAAGAGTGTGGAGTGAGAAATGTGTCTTATAGCAGCTGGAAACTGATATATACCCTTATATTCTGGTTTATTTGATTAATGACAGATATTCACTTTCAAGTATAGATTGTAAACACTTTTTAAAGCAATGCAACAGTTGTCAGTTATCCAAGTTTCTTTTTCTCTCTCATGCTTGATATCTTCTCTTTTTTTTCTCTCTGTCCATCTATCTATCAGGTGGTTCCCTGGAGTCTGTAATCGGTCATGATGGATGTCTGTCAGAAGATGTGGTGAGGCGGTTTGGATGGGACTTGGTCAAAGGCCTGAAACACATCCATGAATTAGGAATCACTTTCTCTGATTTGACCCCTGCTAAGGTGTGCCTCTGCATTCATGTGTATGTAGGACTAACAGTATAACAGCAAATGTATCATTATCATATGAATACAGTAACTCTCCTTTTACTGTCCATAGATCCTACTGGATGGTAGTGGCATTCTGAAGTTTGGTAACTTCTGTCTGTCCAAGGCAGAGGGAGAGTCACTGTATGATTTCATTACCTTGCTCTCTACATCTGAGGAAGTAGGGGAAGGGGCTAGCAAGGAGAACTTTGACAGCATGAGGAAAAGATTACAAGGTCAGATGACTATTTTTTTAATCACGTGGTTCTATACACATTGCATTGTTGATTGACATAGAGGCTAACTAGTAGATTAGCCAAGTGGAGTCCAAAGATGTGCATTTTTTTGATGGATCCAGTTGAATTGGAACACAGCTTACATCTGCTGGGTGAAACTCATTGGCAGCTGGAGAACACATGAACAGGCAGGCAGGTTGGAAAAGCATGCAGAGGAAGACTAGTGTCCAGCTGAGGAATGGTTGGGTGTGCAACAACAGGGGACATATTTTAGGTTACAACAAAAACAACTCTTATGAGGATGAATTCAAAAGGGAGGCAGAGGAGCGAGAGAAGGGGATGGAGTAGCTGTTATTATGACATGGTGATCATATCAGAAACTAAAAGCTGAGAACATGTTATACATTGTGGAGAAAGTGTACTGTATGATAACTGAGTGAACTAAAGAAGTCCACTTTCCATCAGTAATTTAAATAATGTAGAATTTGACTAAAATTCAACAGCAATACATCTTTTATTCATGATGAAGATGCCTGTCTTCTTTTACTATTTTTGTCTTTCCTAATTACTGTATGTGTATGTATATATATTTTCAGGTTCTCCAACTTACAGCGCTCCAGAGGTTTTGCAGGGATCAGACACCAATACGAGGTCTGATCTCTGGGCTATGGGTTGTATACTCTACTACATGTACACTGGTAACCACATGCACACACACACACACACACACACACACACACACACACACATACACTGACATGTGCATACACTGAATATGAAACTTGAGTATGAATGAATTTAACAAATTTTATTCTATATCTATTGTACCTGTATTTCATGATGATTATGCTACTGGTGATGAACTGGATTGAAAAACAAACTATTAACTATTAACTATTATTAACAGATTATTAAGAAACAGAATTAGCGTACTATAACTGACGACTGAACTAACTAATAGGTGATAAGATACTAACACTGACCCCAACATACGGTATTAAACTATACTGTACTGTATTGTAAAACTAAACCCAAACTGTTTTTGTTTCCCAGGCAAACCTCCATTCTATTCTGATAACTACACTGAACTGACAGAGATGATTTTACATCAGGAACCACCACCTCCCAGGCAGACAGGTAATACACACTCTCTCACATACACACATACACAGACACACACTCGCACACAGATGTGATGTTTGACATAAACATTTGTATAAAGAAATGTTAGCATCTGTATGATGCCTTGTTGAGGGCAACTTTATCTTGCATGTTGCTGTTATAGAGTCCTTTTTTTTCTTTGTTTGTTTAATTGTGTTTAACAGTGTTTTCAGCCAGTCCTCCCAGTAAGGACTTCCAGGATCTTCTGAAAGGCTTGATTAACAAAAACCCAGATAAGAGGTCAGATTCATAGACACATACACACACAGGTCCTGCACACACACTATTCTAATACGGTTACTACTGAGGGCTGAAATCTCGTGGTAGCTTACAATTATAATACAGCATCCATACTGTCAACTTTAAATTAGATGGAACAGGTTGGACTTTGTTGCTCAATTGTCCTCGAGGTAGTTTGCATATATTGTCTTAACATCACAGTGCTGCAGAATGTTTAATTAATAAAGAAAGTCTAGTTCTGGAGTCAAATAAAAATGGACAGCTAGAGAGTTTCTAAGCCAGTGAAATGTCCTTAACTTTACTTACTTCAGACTGCTACTTTTTATTGCATGTTGTGGTCAGAGTCATGTTTCTGTGTCCTAATGTTTAGTTTTGTTGGTTTTTGTTCTTTAGGATGGACTGGCCAGAGTTGCTGGACCACCCTTTCTGGACACAAATGCTTAAGGAGGAGGAGGATGTGGAGGAGGCAGAAGAGGAGGATGAAGAAGGGGATCAGGAGGAAAAAAAGGGCTTCGAGGCTGTTGGTTCAGCTAGCTTGAGGTGTGTTGATATATTATTATTTCTCTTGATTTTACAGCTCCTACAGTATTCTACAGACATTTTGTTGCAGGCATTTTACTACATACAGATTTGCTTTGTGAAAGAGTAGTAATGCATACATTAATGGTAGATGTAGATGGCAAAATGTTGTTCAAGCCATTCTAGCCCTGTTTATTCCACTGGCGGAGGCCAACATATTGAAATACCCTTTAATATGATGCAATACAATTAAACAACACAATAAACAGCCTGCAGAGTTACCATAAAGTTTAATTAAAATAGTTCATATGCTGCATTTTGTATTTCTTCCATCAGTTGAAAAGTTTGTGTTAGTTTGTGTTTTTTCAATACCTCAACAGACACAGAAGGATCCCTGACCCTTTCCCTCCAGGACAGGCAGACAAGCTTCCCAACAGCCACTCAGCAATCACCCAGCCAGCCCATAGGATTTCTAAGAAACTAATCTCATCACAGACAGCAACTGCAACAACTGACAGACCGTCTGACAGAAGGACTGATTGCCAACAACCTGTCAGACACACAACCTGTGGAACCTTAAGGGACAACCAAGTTTTGTGTAGGGAGGTGGGAAAGGAGAGAGGAGGAGAGGGGGAGGCAAAGACAGAAGATGACCCCAAGCTAACTAGGGCCCAGCCTATGTGCCACACACTGCAGCCCAATAAGTCATTCACACTAGGTAAAACATTCACTAATGCTTGCTTATTTTTATGTGTTATAAGTTAGACATGGGAGTTTAATTCTTGGCCATGACATTTTGAACTATAATATACCAGTTTATACCAATGGTTTGTGAATATGTCCTCTGTATATGTTCACCTTGTGTGTGTGAGAGAGATGGTTAATATGAAAGGTTGTTGATTGGACATTATATACTGTATTTACTGTATAAGTAAATGTAATTTAGACTGTTCGTCAGCAGCAGCACTGACAATTTGTAACTTGATATTTTTGGAAGGATGGGAACAGCAGGCATGATCAGAAACCTTTTTCTCCATGAACAAATAATATTTAGTAAGGTTTTCATTCTTTTAATACCTTATTTTTCTCTGTTTTGTTTAACCATTGTATGAACATGGCCGTAGTAATCTGGTTTTCTAGATAAGCCAAGTTTACTCTGTCCTGTTGTTTTTCCCTCAACTACAAAGATTTGGATTTTTCACTGTTTGCTGTAGCTATTGTGCAAATCTCATCCTTGATTAAAATGCGTGCTCCATCTTTCACCTGTGTGGCCTTTACTAGGCATGTGTCTCAGACATACTGTATACGTTATAATGTGCCCTCAAAAATGTGACGTAGTATTTTGTGTGCTTCATCCTCCAGATAATGTATCCGAGTTCAGGCCAAAGAGTGGTGTGGATGAGGACAACACTGAGGCCATTTTTCTGCTCAGGTATTAAGTACAGTCTATCTGCTTCCTGTTCACATGTGTTGCCACTGTCACAGGGGCCTGGTTTATCAGGGTCATAGGGTTATATCTGTTTTACCCAGCAAGTGAATTGATGGCCTCCTTATTTTCTTCTTTCTGAAAAAGAATGTGAATCTCGGAATATTCTAATTTATACTCCATTCAAACTCTTATCTGGATACGCACATCTACAAATACTTATGCATGTATGCTCAGCAATACTGTGCTCTACCAGTTAAGCTACAAGGGATTAGTCTCATGTACATATATCCAACTACTAACCACAAGCAGCTCACAGTATATTTTAATATTCTGTTTCTGTTGTTCTTCTAGCTCCCGTGCCAACTCAAGGAGAAGCTGCAGTATCTCAGAATCTCCAAACCAGACCCCTGCACCTCAGGTTACTGCCACCATATACTCCATATACACCATATATATAACTTAACCCAATCACACTGCTGCTATTTTTTTTTTCCTATTAAAGACTTAAATGTATTCACTTTTATGTCTAACATTATAGGCATGTTATCCTCCTCTGAAAATATTTCACTTGTCTTCTGCTGAGGTTGACTCTTCTGCTCTTCTCTCTTTCCCCTCCTCCTAGGCTAGTACTAGTACTGACTTCACATCCTGTGTGAAAGCTCTTCTCCATACTGACTCTGATCTGACTGTCACCCCAATCATGGACAACCCCAAGGTACGGACATGCAGTATTATCGGACACAGGCTATATCTTATTTCAGGGTGTTTTCAGATACTTTAAATACATCTATTTGACTTTCAATAATCTTCAGTAGTAAGTATCCTTGTGAGGAGCCTTTCCTGCTGTTCATGTTTTATTATAACCTTCAGAATAAAATTGTATAAGCTAAACAATATCAAACAACAGTGTTGCTGGAAATGGGGTTTCAAAGTTTTATGTTAATTTTTCACTTTAATGAAAATGCGTGCATACTGAATTTAATGAAAGATGGTTACTAGGAAGTAAGGAAGATAGCTACATGGGAATTGTGATATGAAGATCAGACTGCTCATACTGAGGCTCACATACTGAGGTGTTCTCTTTCTATTGACCAGATTCTTAAGAGTCCTCCTGTTCGATTTGATCCCAAAACCCTTTGTGTACCAGCATACTCAGGTACTGTGTTACATTAGTTTTTCCGAGTCAGCATTAAGTGATTTTATCAGTGTCCTGCAGAAAGTTCAGTGGATCTATGCAGTGTATGGTCATTGGCCCCATTGTGTCTTGATGATGACTTCCTCTCCTCTCCTTTCCTCCAGTTGAGAAGTTACAGTCCCTGAGTGATGAAGAGTGGACTGTCTTCCTCTTACAGCTTTGTTCATCCCTTGAAGAACAGAACCCCTCCGCTCCTCCTCCTCCCTCCACAGCGACTCGCTCCAGACTCAACCTGCTGTGCTACCTCTGCTGTGTGGTTGGACATAAAGTTATTGCTAACAGGCTGATAAACTCAACACTGGTAGGAAAATGTGTATTTACTTAGGATCCCTGTTGAAATATTGTTGCATCACTATTTGCTGGGTTTCGCAAGATAATTTTGCAGTTTGAGGTAACATTGTGGACCTCAACACTGCATGGCAGTGTGGGAGTCCTTGCTCTCAGCTGAGTGAAATTGACGTAAAATAACCTAGTTTTTCCATTTGTATGTTTGTAAAATTTAACACGTACAATATAATAAGTTTATACATTTTTGTTTTCCTCAATCCTTGGTCCTTGTGCTCTCTCTGTGACACATTTGCCAGCCATGTGTTTTCACCTGTCCCAGCTACTCATTATTCAAGTGGGAGTCATTAGTGCAGTGACAAGGACATAGTCCCATATAATTAGTCAGGGCTACAAAAAGGACTTATCTTTTGTCTGACTTTGGATGTGAAATACCTATAGAACATATATATTTTTAAAAAATTAAGAATTTAGTTGTAACAAAACACATGAGAAAATGATGACTTCTTTCAAGACATATCAGTGCTGATATACCATGGTGTGATAATAGTTTTGTCCATAGTGGTCATTTATTCACCCATCAGACCTTAAAAAATGTACAGTTGTTTCACTCAAGTGTTTACAAACATAGCAAATTTGAACAAGCTTATTAAAAGTCATAATGCATCTAAAACACGTTTTTCTGTCATATATCATCATTTCTTTCAGATTAGGTTCTTAATCTTGTTCGTCTTTCTTCCTTCTCTCTGTTTCTGTCTCTCTCTTCTCCTCCCTCCTTGATTCAGCTTCCAGTATTGTCCCAGCAATTACGACAAGCTCCTAACTGGGATGTGTAAGTACATTATGTATGTATTCTCTCTATAAACCAGGGAGCATGATTGTGTGCCTGGGATGTTGCATGAATGTTTGAGAAGTGGTTATTACAGATAAACAGTAAAAATACAAACTCTTTTGTTTTGTTTGGAGGTTACACCCTTAAGACATAAAATACTTTTTTTGGATAGTATGCAAACAGAAAATCAACACTTTTTACATGTATTTATTAAATGGGGGAAAAAAAAAATGTTTTCCAGGCGGAGCAAGGTTCTCAGAGTGATGGGTCTACTGGCTCTGCACTGTACGGAACTTGGAGAGGACAGTCCTGTTTCTGAGGTCTGGAACACACACACACACACAGTGTTGCTATGTAAACGAAAATTCTATTTTTCCACTGCAAGCTCACATTTAGTGTTGAATTTCATTCAGACTGGAGTTACAGTATATCTCATTCAGTACAGGAGCAACACTGGTACTGTAGAAAAAGCATTAAACATTGTCATTTTTACTCCAAAAGAAGGTAAGTGGTTAAAGTCATAGTAAAGTGTTCAATAACAAACAATTACACGGGGGGGGGGGGGGGGGGGGNGGGGGAATTCCCAAACCTTTGCAGAACATTTTGACCCTAAACTTGCATTACCAATTTGCACCATGAGGTGGCAGTATATACCAGCAGGAGCCCACCACATGCATATTACAGAATATATGTATGCAGGACATAAAATAAAATATAAGAAAAACAAGTGCAGTACAGCATACACTATACATATTTGTTTCTTTATTTACAGTAAGTCATCTATGATTTTTTGTAATTTAATAGATGTGCAATTTTTGTTTGGATGTTATCCCTGCTTTTATTCTGTTAAGGGGCATATCACCAAAACTTCTAGCCCAACATGAAGGGGAACATCTGCCCTAACACAAGATGTGGATGGGAATACCTGTTCTGTCCATTCTAACTTTATAGTACTAGTGTGTACCAGCAGGTGGCATTAAAAACCTACATGCCACAAGTCTTTCATTGGCCTGAAAACACCTCTCTCTCTCGCTCACTCACTCACTCACTCACTCACTCACTCACTCACTCACACACACACACAGGAACACAATGGTAATTTTGGTGGATGTATTTTGTGATGCTGTTGATTTGTATTGCATTATACAGTGGAGTGTTTCTGTTATTTAGTCTACCCTTGCTGATATAAATAGTGTGCACAAATGAATAGAAACACCTGTCAGTATAACACAGTACAATTCAACTGCACCACAAGCTGCAGCCTCCAAAATGACCACAGAATTGGATCAAAACTTCTCTAAAACAGTTTCAACAAAAATGGAACATTAGAAATGATTAATGCAAAATTTGTTTTAGCTGGGCGTACCTAATAAACTGGCAACTGAGTGTATGTAGCTACATCACTGTAATACCCATAATCATATTAAAATGCTCCAAAGTAATAGGACACACTTATTTATACACAAATTGTACTAGACAGAGACACACATAGGCAATAAAGATACTCTACTGAGCTCCCTCCAACACACACACACACACACACACACACACACACACACGTACGTTCAAACACAGTGGTGCTGAACTAATTCAACGTAAAAGCAGTTTTGTATGGAGGTGAGATCTGGAGCCTCTCTTCTTTATTTGATCCTTTCATCCTGAACAGAGCTAAACACGTTTTTCTTGCCTCTCTTTTTTCCACCTTCACTCTACTCTTCTTTGTCTCTTCGTCTGCTCGATCACATCTATTTATTCAGAAATCCATTCTGGCTACATAGTTCTGATCCCACATCTTCTCCCTTTCTCCACTTGTTCTGGCACTTTACTGCTACTGAGTCGTCACAGCGATTTACAAAATGGCCGACTGTGGCATAGCAGTGCTTTTTTTGGTGCGCTTGTTAAAGACAAATGGCGGAACATTTTTTCCGCTACCCTCCTTACCTCGCCACTACCGTAGGATGACAAATTGTTAAGAAAAGGACAAAGCTGTACGATTGTGCCTGTGTGTCTGTCTGTTTGTGTCTATGACCATGTGTGTGTCCATCACCGTGTGTGTCCATCTATAGACTCAGCAGGGGTTCTCTCTCTCTCTCTCTCTCTGTGTGTTTGTAAGTCTGCATGGGCTTCTTTGAACATGTTTGTGTGTGCACTCAGCAGGGGGTCCTGTGTATGTAGTTTTGTGTTGTGCTGTTTCCCTATTTGTGTTTGTTTGTCTGCATGCAAATGTTCTGTGTTTGTGTGTATTCGTATGTTATAGTGATGGTAACAGATGACCAATAAAACAGCATGTACTTGCATTTTGCTGCGTGTGTGTGGTGTGTCGTCTCAGCAGGGGTTCTCCTGCTGCAGTCCTGCTGATTGGAATGTCAGGGCTGGGCTTAGTTACTATGGTAACTGCTATATGCTTCAATCACCCCCCCCTCCCAACACACACACACACACACACACACACATACACACACACACACACACCTGTCTGTCTCTTTTTCTGTTTCACTCTCTCCATTCTGTCTGTCCGCCTGCTTTCTCTTTTCTCTCACTCTAGTCCGTCTATCTTTGTCCCTCACTCTCTATCTTTCTCCTCAAATAGAATTAAATCAGAATGAAGTGTTCTGGGTTAATGTTACTAATGCAAGCTTGCTGCTTTCCTTATGCGATGTAGGGAAGCTGTGCTTTCAAAACCTACTAGATAACATTTTCCCCTTCACTTATCATCACTTGTAAAGTTTTCTGTGGCTTTTACAGCGGTTTAGCCAGTGAAGCTTTCACTGTGCAGGGTGTTTCATGGGGATATGGAGTCTTAACACATTCTAAAAGCTCACAGCAATCTTTAGGAACACGCATTCGGAGGACATTGGATCCAGGAAGACACTACTCGAAGCGTTGGTGAATACCTCTTGCAAGGAAAATATGAGAGTTTGAACCACTTGTGTTGTGTAAATATCAAATTAATTTTGATGAAAAAATCTAAACAGTACAGTATAGATTCATATACTTATGGTCAATTTTAGGTAGAAAGCTGGGTGCTGGGTGTAGATAAGATGGTTACCTCTGACTGCAATACTGCTTTACACGCCAGTCTCTTCTCTCACCTCAGCAGAGACAAAGCTTGTATTAGCTATAAAGTAGTTCTGTCTTCATAGGACTGATAATCCACCAGCCTTTTCTCTGTAGTTTTTCTTTACACATCTGGCTGTCCCAAGTATAGACATACAGTAAGTGCTCATGTGCACTGTTGTATGCATGTATGTGTCATATTTGTGTGTGTATGTGCAAAACATCTGTGTGCTGTGTTGGGATGTCTTTTTTTCTCTTTGCCAATATATGAGTGTTTTTTATGCATGTTAATTAAGTGCATATGTTCATATTTTGTTGTGTGCATTCATGTGCATTATTTGATCTGAGGGAGTGTTGCTTAGATAATGATAATGTGTTCTTGGAGGAAAAATAGTTTTGTGTGTGTGTTTATGTATGCTTTTCTACTCTGGCTAGTTGCACAGAGGTGCTTTTCAGCACCCTCTGCCTGAGAGCAGCTGCGTGACCAGTTTCAAACACACCCCAGAATCTCAACTCCCAACTCAGCCATTTATGTTATTAGCGGGTTCAGCCTAGGAAGGGAGTGAGAGAGAAGAAAGGAGAGCAATCATGTGGGAAAGAGGCAGAAAACCAAGAGCGGTTTTTTTATATTTTTTTTTTACAGCACACGTGTACTATTCACATACTGAGTTAATAGTGACACAACATGGTATGAGTTTAGATAAGGTCAACTGAAACATTTTGGCATCTGTCCTAGTCTCAAAGTGTATTGGAAATAATGTTCAGACCTACTCAGGATTCCAGTGGCAAACTAATACCGTAAATAAAAGGAAAGAATAATTCTTCTGGGAAAGGGGAAGATATTTTGATAGAGAGCATGACAAACAGACTGTTACCATTTCTCACCCTACAACGAGAAAGAGAGACAGGAGGTGAGAGACAGTGAAAGCAAGCGAGTGAGAATGATGTAGGTGAGAAAGAGAGAGGGAGATAATATGTGATACATACATAGAGGGTAATTCAAAGTAGAGCAGAAAGAGAAAAGACGGAAGTGGAGAAGAGAGAGGGAGGGATAGAGAAGTGAGGCAGAACTTGCATCAGATCACAGAGGGGGGAAGTTGGAGTTGGCAGTAATGCTAATGCCAGCAAGCAGCCAGCCAGCAAGGCTGTCTCTGCATATACTTAACTCTGTGTGTCTGTGTGTGTGTGTGTGTGTGTGTGTGTGTGTGTGTGTGTGTGTGTGTGTGTTTGAGTGTGGTGTGCATGTCTTAAACATGCATATGATTGCATGAATTTGTGTACCTAGTTATGTGTGTGCATATACTTAATGCTCTAAATACATGTGTATTGTTTGTGTATACATACATATGTGTGAACATGTATTTTGGTGTGTGTGTATGAATTTTAGTGGTTTTCAGTGAGATTGTTGTTGCTGCTGCCCAGCTCATATCTTTCTTTTTCCTGTTTTGTCTTTCTCCCTCTTTCCCAACCTTTTCCCCCTATTTCTTTTTTCTTTACATCTTTCTTTTCTTCACTCATCTTTTCGTTTATGTATTACCTCTTCCTTTTCATTGTCGTTTCATCCTTTTATCACTCGATCCTCTCTTCCTCATTCTTTACCATACTGCTTTTACCCATACCTTTCTTTAGTTTTTCTCATTTTATGGTCATAAAAACAATCACAAAATAGTATATTTTCTGTACACAGAACATCTTCTACCATTGAATAATGATGAAAAGTTGCCAACAGCAGTGAGGTCATGGTCTACTTTGTTATTTGTGGTGTGGTGTGATTTGATATGGTCCCCCCCAGCAGGACAATCACAGACATCACTAAATAGATACAAAGTTAAAAGTTTAAAATTGTCTAGTGAGATGAGACATTCAAGTTTTAAAATCCTCTGTAATTCATTTATAAGGTGCAAAGTAGTGGAAGGCAGTTTTCCCAAGTTCAATAGTAGTAGAGTTTATACTAGAGTTAAACAATGTCGAGATCTGGTTTGGCGAGCAGTGGTTTTAAATTTGAGAAGAGAAGTGATTTACTGAGGCAGCTTTTGCAGGAGACCTTTATATATAAAAATATAGAATGTAGTTCTCTTATTGTTACTTCTTGTTCAGCTTACTTACTTTTAAGGCAGAGAGCAGCATGAGAATAAAGGATATTATATAGTGGTACATTTTATATTTAAATTTTATATTTAGAGCATAAAGTCAAGTTTTTATAATTATTAGTTTTTCATTAGATTTTTTACAATAAAATGTGTAAATAAAGTGCTGATGAAACTATATCTCCTTCTGTTCTCTCTTTCCAGGCGGTGTCCACTCTAACAGACCTGTTGAGAGATAACCTGAGAAATAGTAAAATAAAGCAGTTCCTGCTGCCACCACTCGGGGAGTTCCTCCACCTCATTGCCTCTCAGGTAGACTTTGCATGACAGAAGCCAATTTGAAGAGATAGATATAAAGAAGGAAATATATTAATGGCTCCAAACACCCACTAAATAAGTAAGTAATTGGTACACATGTGCACTGGCTTGCATGCACACAAAGGGCAGTAGTTCCATAGCTGACAAGAATATATATATTTTTTCTGTCCTTTAAAGGTTATTTTCCTGTATTTTTCTTTTATTAGACAGTGCGAAACAGAGGGTGGGCTGTGATATGTAATAAAGGTTTCTGATAAGAATTGGTATATGTTTTTGACCACTGGCTTATGCGAAAATCCACCTGACTGTATTTGGGAAGTCAAACAATAGATTCAGGGAAATGCAGAGATGTGAAGACTGCTGTGAATGTGCTGTGAACATATGCATGTACAATCATTTTCAGTTTAAACAAAAATGAGATACATCACCTCTCTTCAGTTTATTTAGTATGATTGCACTTTATGACCACAAGTACTTTTAAATAAGTATAATATACAGTAGGTTGAAGTATTCAGAAAGAAATCAAAGCGAGTCCAGCTGTTCGCATGGAGAGAATGTGAATATTTTTCTATCATTCACTGACTCACGCCTTGGGCCAAATCTTTGGGAAAGTATTCCTTACTGGTTGACTTCTTGTTATTAGTCTAATTAGGGTAGTGAATGTGGCATTTTGCCGTTTTATCACTTAAGTCACTTAAGCTGACCACACTAGATGAAATCAGTGGTGAAAATCAGCTATATGGGCCTCTCAGAGACTGCTGATTTCATTTTGATGTAATCTGTATCCTGTACTGTGTCAGGGTCATTAATTAAATCTCAGACAAGTACTCTCAATATTGCTGAGGCCTACTATTACATACTAGACCTGTTAATAAAATAATCTGAAAAAGTCATTAAATTCATTGTATTAATACATGCTGTGACAAATACAATGGATACAATGATCCTTGCTGCTCACCCTGCTGATAAATCACAACCTCAGACAATAGGAGGCAGCCAAACTGTAAAGTTGCTCATCTCTAGTTTGCTCTGCAAATAATGTGTAAACCATACATAAAACAAACTAGCCCATAACATTGTGTTTACGTAGTATGCACCTTGCACTTCTAGGCCGTCAGGATGCCCCCAGGAGATTGTTTTTCAAATGTGGATAGTGAAAATCACCTATTAGAGAAAAGTTTCTCTTTTCCCAACTCAAGTAATTAATGTGGAATGACTGCTTTCTTTAGAGTCAAAGTGAATCAAGCACAACACTGAGGCCAAATACCAGAAAGATCAAAAGACACTTTCTTATTACTTCAGTGAAAAAGACCAATTTTGAGTGAAATGAATGAAACTGAGTGCTCTGTCATTAGGTAATGGAGTTTAAATTTACATGCTGACTAAATTGAATTGAAAGTGAATTGAAAGAGCGGAGGAGGCCTCATTTGACTTCATTAGAAAAGGTGATCCCAATTTATTTCTGGTTAACCTCAATCTTGCCAGGCAAGTCGATTAAGTGTAAGATTTTTATTTACACGACTGATGGATAACCTTCAAAAATCAATCACCTCGCCTGATTGAACTTATTAGTCTCCTGAAGCCATGGAAAATCTCAATCAGTGTCTTGTAGAAGCTCTTAATAAATTGAGTTTTTCCTCCTGCAAGAGCAAGTGTTTTTCTATTGATGCCAGTGTGTTCTTAACAAATAATAATAGATTTGGGTCAGTTGTTGAACAGCCCCTTAAAAGTATAAATGTTTGTCAGTTTTAGGGTGACAGGTATACTTGATTTGAGTAATTCCACAATTTAGTGATTGAGGCGTTAGGTGTAATAGAGTAAATGAGGATTTAATTGAGAAGTAACAGAATTTACCTAAATGTATTAGTAACTGCTGTGAAGCATTACATATATTACCTCAGGAGTGTTCTCTCCCTGCTACAGAGAAGCAACTGCATAATTGTGTAGCAAGAAGGCTAAACAACTGTAATGATTTGCACTTAGGTCTGTCTAAAAGGTCTGTATTATAATTATAACTTGTACAGGAAACAGTAACTGAAGCACAGAAGAGCTCATGTTGCTTGTGTTGTACAGTCCCTGTGCTGGCTGTTATTCATAGAATAGATAGTAAAAGATGCTCTTCTAAATATTTTCATGGACCTCTGACTGTGTTGTTGATATGCTGCCAAAATATGGCCCTGGTAGATCTCTAAGAACCGCAGACAGCTATGTACTGCTATGGTTAGTAGTACCTTCTTGTTTTAAGGCTACCTGCTTGTTGGCTTTGGATTGAGGATTGGATTTTAAAAAGCTCCAGCTGTTTGTGTTTTTCATTTGATGGCAATAATTAGCGCAATGATTAACTTTTAGTGCTGTGTGGGATTCTGTCTCAGACCTATCCCTTTTTTCAGTTTTGACTTCAGTTTTGAGAATTTGACTTTTCTCCAGCAGCGCCAGTAAAGGAATTGATAGCTCTAAAAACCCAGTAGTTATTTGATTTGTACCAAGTCTTTTAAGAGTCCCCTGGTGGACTGGCAGGTCAGCTGTCTGGTGGGTTTTCTGTGCAGTGTCAATGATCAGCTGCATTGCTGCCTCTAGTCTCAAGGTTAGATATTATTTACAACCTTGACAAACACAGAAACATGAACTTTTATTGGACTTTGGACCAACAGCTTGAGTACAGTTGAGCATGGTGAAAATGTTTCCAAAAATAGTACATGACCACAAATTATAACAAAAAGTTTACTGAAATGGTACATAACCACAGACAACACCATTGGGGATCATACTAATTCAGTTCTTTACATAATTTACAGCACATGATGTTGAATTGTGAATACAATAATACACGATAATATGTAAGTTTTTGAACAGCATCAGCGGTAACTAATATCATCATTACACCCAGTTCTAATGAAAATCCTAAACACAGGATATGAACTCATCTTGACAGGTGGAATCACTTTGCTGTTTAATGGCAGGAGAAACTGTTTTATTTGAGTAATGTGGAATGGCCCTCTAAGTGTCCCCAGGTAAAACCACCTGCTTTGCTCCTCTCTTTTCTGCAGGACCAGTCAATGACAACGATTAGCTATAGCCTCCAGTACCCAGTCTTTATCCTCAAGGTTAGATATAGCCTAGAGCCTAGCACAGTAGCAATGGAATGGGGCATTGTTTCATGAAAAGATGAAAATATTATTTGAAATAATCAGAATTTTGTGGAATGTAAGACAGTGCTGGTATATATAGTGTATTTTGTCAGGAAAAGAAGTACACATATTCATCATAATCAGATGAATAAACAACAACAACAAAACAAAATTGTTTAATAGTCATTTAAGTGATTACGCAAAAGTTTTGCTGCTTTTCTCAGTTTCATATATTGTATTTGATTCTATCACCAGGTATCGTTAGGCTGTTGTAAATAACCAGCCTATTAATAGCCAACTCTTTGAGCTAGCCTGAGATTTAGTTTGAGAAGACAGTCTGATGCTGCTATACTATATTGTACTGTACTCCAGCAGCCTCCCACTCAAGCTAGCTATCCATCAGTAGTAACTGTCACCAGCATCATTTAGCTATTTACCTCACTGACAGTGAATACTCATGTATCTTATGTGTGTCAAATCTCAGTGTTAAAGCCTTGGTTATTAATACGGTTCTTTCTAGTTTCTTATTCGGCATAATTTAAATGACAGAAGCTAATTCATTTAGTGTAATCAAAAAATAATTTACACTGCTGCCAAAATAAAAATTACCATTTTCTGGAGGCTCATACATTCCTCAGCAGTGGATGCGTACAGGTTATTCTACATATAAAGCTTGAAGCTAGCTTGAAGCCATAAAGCGCTCCTTTTGTGACCCATTTCCTTTCCAGGAAGGATGGGGAACTGGAGATCTGGATTCTTCAACAGCTTTTTGGCATTTTCCTGTTTCAATTCTTTCCCCCAAAAGGGGGCGCGGCCTTGGTGATTGCCGCTTGATGACGCAATGCCAGTCTGGTGTATGTTCACACACAGACATGGTAACCCAGTAATCAAGATGTCATGGCTCCTCTTGCTCCCTTCTCCCCTCCCTGACTTGGCCCTTTCTTGCCCTTTTCCTCACTCCTCTCTACTTGCATCTCCTTCACATTATCTCTCTGCCTTTCTCTCACTCCCACTCTACTCCTTCACTGCCCCCCCCCACCCACCCACACACACCCACACACACCCACACACACCCACACACACCCACACACACACACACACACACACACACACACACACACCCTTTCTCCCTGTCTTTGCTATGTCTCTCTATCAGGAGGAGAAGAGAGGCTCCCCAGAGGGACTGTGGTTCGTTCCCGCTGCCGCCTACACTGGCTTAATGAGGAGCCTGCGGGAAGGGGTGAGTGTCTCTGTGTATGTCTGCGTGTGTCTGTTTTTGTGTCTGTGCCTGTGTAGCTGTGACTAAGTCTCTCTCACTGTGTGTGCCTGCAAGTGTGTGTGTACGATTGTGTGGCAGGGGATCCCTGTGAACAGTAATGATGAGGCAGCTGTGGGGGCCTAAAGCCTTGTTTGCCAGCTGCAAGTCAAGGGCATGCAGAGCAGTCACACACACATGTGCACACACACACTCTTACCTACATCAAACACCACCCTTTACTGCTCAGCAGCCTGACCTCAGCAGCAATTAGGACCCTCCAGACACACACATACAGTAGATGGAGCAGAAACACAAGCAGAAATATAGATAACTCTTTCCTTTTTCTGGCTTTCTGGCTTTCTTTTTTTGCTTTCTTTCTTTTTTTTCTCCTCTTTGTTTCCTCTCTTTCTATTTAATTATGCTTCCCCTCTTATATTAGTCAGTCACAAAAAAGTACAATGATAAATCATGACTTTGGTTGGTATAATAGTATAACAAAATGACACATATGTCTCAAGTGATAAAGCTGTGTCCTAAAATGTGTTAAGAAATACAGTATATACGGTAATGTATCAATGTTGGCATCATGCTAATGATGATTAGAGGTTGACCTGGTCTTATTTTAGTTGGGACCCTGTGTTTCTTAACTTCAGCAATAAGTGCCTGTGTTTCCACCTTAATTCATTGTAGACATGGTAACTGGAAGAAATGTGAGGTTTTAACATTTGCTCTTCTTGTTTAAGTTGTTCTTTACTTGTGTACGGCTGAGTGCTTCCATATCACATCATAAGATATTATACTGTTTAAGGGTTCTTACATGGTGGGCCATTGCTGCGGAATGAGGAAAGTTTTGGTGTGTGGTGAGACTGATAGATAGTGAACAGGTAGAGGGAGAGAAGGATGGATGTTGTTTTGTCTCTCAGAGGCAGAAGGGGTCTTACTGTGGTGGCCCACTATAGCAGAATGAATATAGATGAAACTCTGGTCTGCACAGTTGTCAGCTAGTACCTACTGTTGCTTCATTACCACTGGGAGTGTAGTGGGGGGGTAGATGAACAGAGGAGGGGTGTGTGTGACAGGAGCAGGGAGAAGGGTTGAGGGGAGGAGAGGGGAGGTTGACTTATTTATCATTATTGAGCTGTGAGAGCAGGCTGACTGAAACACACACACTGCCTTAGGGACCAGACACTCATTCCCAGACCCAACCTGCCTCCCTTTCTTTCTATCTCTCCCTCTCACCCTCCTCCCTCCTCCCTCCTTCCTCTCTCCACCCTGTCTCTGTTTCTCCCTCTCCCTGACTGGCTGGTTTTCTCGTGGATGCACAAGTATATCTGCCATTATATTACAGACCTGTCTAAATAGTCTAACTTTGTCTCATGGGCATTACATTTCCTGGAGTTAACAAGGTGGTCACACTATACCATAGCTTACTATATTTCCAGATACAGTCATATAGTTGTACTGTTGAGATAACTATATCATTCCTAATGCAGAAATGCCATATACTGTATTCGTGGGACATTTTAGGAATACAGAAAAACTTCACAACCAGGTCAGTTTCAGGGTGTGGTCACACCAGCATTTATCACAGTCAATTCAAGTCATTGCATTGCAATGGAATTGCTGCTATCATTGGTTTTCCTCCTAGACACAAATGCATGGTTTCCAGACAGTTTTGAGACAGGAGTCAATGATACAAAATGTCTCTTGAATGTGTACTGTGTTACTGTAACTGAATGAATATGAATATTAACTGATATATCATCATTTTTTACACACTTTAAGTGTCTAGTCTATGCTGTATGAAAAAAATATTTTTAAAATGTCCAATAATGACCAGACCAGCGAAACATAATATTTTCACTGGTCTATAAAAATCGAACATTTATCAAAGGCTGGCCAGTCTAAATTATTGTTCTTGTAAGAAATATAATTTTGTAAATTAATTTCATCAAGACTTAAAATAGAGGGGAATAGGCATACAAATTTGACATACAAATGATGTCAAATAGGGTGACAAATAGCCCAAGGCCTAAGGCTGCTCGTACTGCCAATCCCATTGAGAACCAGCACCCCAATGTGCACCTCTACACTACTTTCATCAAATGTTTTTATTTGCTGGTCCAACAAAAGAAAACGATGTCAGTCCATTTAAACTGACCAAGTAATGTGATTTTATACAGTACAAAAAGGAAGACAGCTGATTATTTTTTCTGTCAAGAGGGAACATTAGCCATAAATAAATATAGATGGGACTCAGTCCTTTGATAATTTTAGTGTTGGTCATAGCAGTACTTAGAATGTTGCAGTGCTAAATAGCCACTTAGACCGAACCTGATATTTTACAAACTTTTTAATAATATGTTTTTCTAAAAATGTATTTAAAAGGCGCAGTAATGTTTTGGACTCCTTTTGATTACCTTTTGCTTGTATTTAGATTGGAGTCACCTGTTTCCAGATTAAGAGTTACTGTATTAATTTGATTTTAAACATTCTTATTTAAAACAATTTACACCATAAATGTGGTCTTTTGGATCACAGGAATGCATTGAGGAGAGCAAACAAACTGCAGTCTAAGGGAAATGGCATCAGTGGGAACACTTCTCATCAAGAAAAGCTGTAGCATAGCAGCAAGAAAAGTAATTGAGGGTGAGAGGACAGATGGGGAGGTGAAGAAAGAGCTGCAGAAGTGGATGAGGTAACATGGACAACTTGTAATGCAGCCAAGTTAAAAGTCAAGCAAATTAACTATGCTTTGAGTACACAATATTAGCTAGGGCACATGGCTGTACTGTTCTGTCATATATAGGGAAAGAACAAAATACAGTATACTGTATATCCAAAAGAGGAAAAGATAAAAGGCTCAGGAGGATGAAGACAGATACAGAGTAGAGCAATATGTTTCATTCTGAAAAAATTTCATTTAGATGTTAAAGCTGCATTATTTGATTTTTCTGGCCAGTTGGGTGCAGCAGAACAAACTGTAAACATAAACACCTTATAAAGTTTTGTGGCAAATGTGTAAGTAAACCGTTGCCTGTTTACACAACCAGCAGACACAGAGTCACGTGGCCATTTGTGGCCACCTGATGAATGTAAGTCCAGTATTCACTCTCTTTTAGATCTGCTTTGTTCACCAACCTCTGAGGGAAATATCCAGCTCTGTAGATGCTAAATGCTCTACTACAGCCATTCTCAACCAGTGGGCCGGGCCCCAATGGTGGGCCTCAGAGCGCCATCTAGTGGGCTGTGGAGGCAGTGGTACTGCCAAATGGTGAGATTAAAATTAATTTTTTTGGTAATTTACAGCTAGTTAATTTTACATCCAAGTGTGTTCAAGAATTCACATAAATGAAAAACTTCAAATTAAAATGCATAATGCAGTTATGTTTGAATATCACCAGCCAATCACCAAACATCATCAGGTTGAGACAAACGTGTTTTGCCCTTGCCACTGTTAGCTAGCTAACATTCCCTAATGTAATGTTCAGATGCAGTGACATAAAAAGGATCGGCTTTTGAAATGAAACAGTGATGTGGGAGACAACCCTGCGCCATAAGCGCTCCAAAGCGTGTGGTGAGGAAATATGTCCCTGAATACATTCAATTTGGAATCATAATGACAGCACAGTGTGTTGAATATGGTGAAATCCTGTCAAATGAGGCGCTAAAACCATCGAACCTCTAGAGACACTTAAACACAAAAAACCCGGGATGTTATGGGTTTTTTTTCTCATTTATTTGGGAAGGTGATCCTCGGAAATATTTTAACAATCAGAAGTGGACCTTAAGTTACAAAAGGTTGAGAACCCCTGCTCCACTATGTTCACCAGCTAGTCACTCAGTTAGGTGCTCAGCAGGCACTGCAGCATACAGTTGGTTTTTAGAGGGTTTGTTTTTGCTCAAAACAACTGCTTACGGCAGCTGGAAACTGGTTTGATGAACAAAAAGGAGCTAAACACAACAGGCAACACCTTTCACATTACACATATTCATTTGTTTTGTTGGGGGGGACTGAACCCGCTGTGGTAAGGACTCAGCATTAGTACATGGTACACACTAGGTGAGCTACTGGGGTGCCCCATTTCTTACATTAATATAAAAATATTGATTAGTGCAGCTTTAAAAAAAATATTTGAGCAGGTAACTGACCCCAAAGATAAGTCAAATGTTGGATGGGGACATTTAAGATTCAGAAACATTGATTGATGAACATTGACTCAATTGCTTTCACTTGACCTTGAGTTGAAAAGTAAATATTTGTTTACTGCTACACAGTGTGGGGGGTGTAAAGTTGGTAGCAGTTTGCCTTACTGTATTCCAATCCAATGAGTAAAAACTTCAAATCACTTCAAATAAATGCTTTCTCAAATGGCACATGAGATTAAATAACACATTTTAACGTTTGAACTACTCTTGTCTGATCACCAAAGACCATTTTTAGAACCTATATTTTCTGATTTGATAAGTGACCAGCTGTATCATTTTTATTATTGGTTTATTGCTTCATTTGTGTCTCCAACATTTAGTGATGCATTTCTCGTGTAGTGTTGTCTGGAGAAGGAGATTGTATACCAATGTGCTAAATGTAAATCCAGTGCCACACACTGTTTATTGCATGACAGCATTGAGATACAGCGCCAAGACCCTGTCTAATGCGCTCCAGGCACTGTGGTTTTGATGCATTTCCTGACCCCCTGGATCACCCCAGCCCCCTCCACTGCTGTTGAGTTTTCCTGATTTACAAGTAAAGCACTAGAGAGAGGAATAGAGATCGTTGTACTAGAAGAAGGGGTCGACTGGGATGGGGGGGGCACAGAGCCAAAGCGAGCATGGTGGTTTTACCAGTGGAGAGGGGGAGTGACAGAGAGGAAGAGAGAGAAAGATCAGTGCAGTGGGAGAGGGGGAGTGGATGGCATGGAGTGAAAGGCAGGTTTCCAGGCCAGACTTGAGCTGCAGGAAATTATTTATGAGCCTGAACAAGATGATGCTTCTGCTGCCTATGATGGAAAATCTGTGTGTGAGAGTGTGTGTGTGTATGTGCCCATGAAGCAGAAGCGATGTGTGAACAGTGTTACAGTGATAGAAGCCAGGGGGCAGAAGGCAGAAATCCCCCTTACACACACACACGCACACACACAGCAGTGGTGAGCCTATTAATGATTAATCACTATCTTCCACAAAGGAGAGGAGAACAGAAGGGGACTCTCCAAGACAGTCATGGGTCCTGCCCTTGTGTCTCTAACATAGGATGACCACTCCACGTACATGCATGCATGCACACACACACAAACACACACACACACACACACACACACACACACACACAAACACAGGATGATAACTAATAACACAGTGCATCTGTGTACCTGTCTGTCCATCTGCCTATTTCTCCTCTTTTTCCTTTTATATTAGCATGTCCTTTTTCCTTTGGCAGGTTGTCTTTTTGTATTGCTTTTTGTCTCTTTTAAGGCAGTATGCCTGTCTCTCTCTCAGCCTACCTGTATTTCTGTTTGTCTCCTTGTCTTGTCTGCTTGTTTGCCTGTTAGTTAACATGTGCTTGTCTGTTTGTCTGTCTTCTGATTTGTCTTCTTTCCAGTTTGTCTGTTTGCACCTCTACTTGTTGCTCTTTTCTGCTGTTTTGTCCACATGTCTCTTCCTCTTCCTTCACGCCTCACTGTCTGTCTGTTAGCCTTGTTAATCAGTCTGTCTCTTTCTTTGAGTGTGGCTATTAGTGGTGTTAGATGTGCTGTGTGAGGCTGATAGATGGTGTCTGTGTCCCTGCCATAGGGGCTCATTCAAAACCAGGTGCACTGGCTTCTAAAGGACTTTAATTACAGAGGGAAACCACATCAGACATGTGAACACATGCACTTGTGCACACACAGGCATACACACAAGTCCTGCATCAAGTCATGTGATGTATGTATCTCTTTCTACTTGAGACTCAGAGGCCAGGTACAAACATGTTTGGATATAAAACTAATCTACTGATCGACAGGATTTTATTGTTCCATATCTGTCTAGCCTTTTAACTCTTTTCATCTGAAAACAGAGGTTTTTCCAACTTTTTTTAGCCAGGGGTTCAAAGTGCGTAAATCTTATCTGTCAGCCCAGAGCTACAGAATAAGGGAGATTTTTAATTTAACCCAATTGCAAGGAAGGCAGTTAGTCCTGTTGAAACCTGACGAAAAAAGATATACCAGTAAGATAAAATAAAGGGAGTTGAAATTGAAGAATGCATGTTTTGCCAGAGTATTATATCTATCTTTAATGGTCTTAAATTAGGATGAGTACCTACTGAGAAATCACGGATGGATGTTTAAAGTGAGGATGTATGAGAGTGGGTATGTCATTTAATTAGATCTGCCTGTGACACCTCTGGAAGGCTGAACTTCATGCTGTAAATCTACTAAATGTTAGTCCCTACTATCTCATCGAGGAGGAGATATAGAGTAGTTGAGTAAGAGAAACATTTCTAATCTTAGAGATAACTAATTACTTTTACTATACACTGCAATACTTATTGAGCATCAAGTCATTTTTTAGATCATGAATCTGTTTTTTGCAGTAACATAGAAATTTAGTATATTCTGATTTTTTTCTCCTTAACTATGAACTAAATCTAAACATTTTTTTATTAATAATTCTTTCAGTTATTCAAACCCCCTGAATCTTTACTCTGAAAATGTACTCTGAAACACTGGACAAGATGCTACCAAACATATTCATGCTATCAACAAACTCAAAGAACAAGTACCAGAGTGAGTCTTGTCAAGTGAAGGCATGAGGAGACATAGTGCAGTGCAGTCACTCTAGTTAGCTGTATAATTCAGGCAGGTTGGGACTTGATTTTGAATATTAATATTTAAAATAATAATAAATAACATAATTAAATACAATAATTCTTGATTAAAATAAGGCCTGCCATATTTTTCCAACCCAATAGCTTGTTGCTCCTCTGACTTTTTCTCTAGCACAAACATGAAGTTGACATGGCTTCATGGTTTCACGTGAAATGTCTGTTGGGTGGATTCAAATACTGTCTAGATTCAGTACTGATCAGATGCTAACATGGTGAACATGGCAAACATTGCACATGCTAAGTGCATCAGCATGTTAGCACTGTCATTGTAAGAGTGTTAGCATGTTGATGTTAGCATTTAGCTCAAAGTACTGCCTCACAGAGCAGATAGCATAGCTGTAGACTCTGGTTTGAGTACAGACCGGCTCTCAGCTTTTAAGAAGTTGTGGTATTGTGAAAAAAATGTACTGTGATTGTATAATTTCAGTTGTGTGAAGTAAAATTACAGATGTCTCATCATTTACGTTGATGAGAACTTGGCTAAGTCCTGTGTGTAAAGAAAAAAAAATCTTAGATGACCTTGTTGCTCGGGAAAGCCATTGCCAAAATTTGACTTTAATTTCTTTAAAGTTGACTTTCTGGAGATGTGAGGTTTAAGTAGGACACTGAGTATAATATAATGAGTGTGTTTCTTGGATGAACTTGTTTCTCATACTGGGAGAAATTATAATGAGAATAACTTCCTCTTTCCTCTGTCTCCTGCATTTCTCTCTATGCATCATAATGATGGCGTTTCTTGCATGAGCTACTTGTTTCTCACCACATGTAAGGAGATCTCTCTCACTCCATCTCTCTCTTTCTCTTAGTCTCCCACTCTTTCTCTGTGTAGTTCCTGGCAGGGCTACAGTCTATTAAACACACAGACAGTGGGTGTTCCCCCGTGGGCTCATTAGTGAGCTGGCCCGCACGGCCTGGGGAATGTAAGAACAGACCATTCTACTGGTTCCCGAAGGGGTGCCAGAGGATTCATTATGTGGTCATGCTACATAGTCCCTTGGTGTTGAATACACAATGTGATGTCCTATATTGGATTAATAAACATGTTATTTAAGCTATCGGTTATGATTAGAGTTCCCTTGTGTTTGAATATAATGTGTCTTTAATTTTTATAAAATGTTAAATAACTGTGGATCACAGCCTGACTACTGATGCATTGTTAAATGTCAGAGGTACATCAGTGTCTCCATGAGAAAATCAAGATTTTTCTCAATTATTAAAGGTTCACTTTGTTTTGGACATAAGGTCTCTGCAGGACAGTAGGGACATTATTTTGCTGTTATTGGGGATTGACGTAAATATTTTTTGTGAAACTGAAAATGTGGTGTAAATGATAAATACACAGGCCTTTAACTGAACTGAATTGTCAATCTGCTCTTTCTGATGAACAGCAGCTATAGTCAGTTTGAATTAATGTCTATCATCGATTCCTATAAGTTTTCACGGCTGAAGTCTAAATGTCTATAACATGAAACATAAGCAGTTTATTTTGCCATATTTTGCCAAAACTATGACTGTTTGAAACATAGAGCACACAGATGCACAGCAGAAAAGTGGACAGATTTTCAATGGAGCATCACTGTAATTGTGGATTTTGTCTTAAGTCTCTCATTTCTTAAATGTTGTGCATTGCATATATACATAAATGCATGGACAGCCAGTGCAGTTATGTGGGAAGTATGCAACAATTAGGGAGTGTAATAATGTCATTATTTGTCACCTGCACCACTTTTCTGAATTACCATGATAAATTGCCATGGTGAAATGAATGTTTCAGCTGTTATTATGAACCTTTACCACAAAATACAGTTAACTGTGTTTTATGAATAAGCCCTATTGTATCTCATATCTGGAGAGAGTAGCATCTAAGTGATGTAACACAGTGAAACACAATAATAACCTGACAGAGGCAATCACTCCTGTTCTACTTCCTGTCTTTCTCTACAATGACTTTCTGGAAAAACTCATTTCCTCAGCCACAGAAATTTCATTAGCCTGGCCCCATTGTCTGAACACAAACAACTATTCTCTACTCAGGCAAAGGTGTGTGGGCACATACAGTATACACATAAGCATATACACACAAACACTTGCACACTAACTCATACACAGTTACACATGCACACACATAGACACACACCTCTGTCATTTTTTGTATTGAGGTAATGTTGAGAGCTAATCTAATTGTCAATTGCGTTAGTTTTTTGTTCATTTCTGCCTTTTGGTGTGACGTTTTTCATTAATCAGTTGAGTTTGTAACTTGACAGTGAACCAGAAAATGTGTTGCTCACAATGGCATATTTATACAAGAAAAATTAGAAATTTGCACACAAAGCACTATGATATGCTCTGCTATTAGGATGCATGTGCACACACCAATATGAAAGCTAAACTTTACATATACTATAAATAGAAGACATCCACCTCTTTGTTCTAATGTTACATATTTGTACTGGCCCTGTGGGTGAACGAATATGTTGGTGAATATGTTCCAGACAAAAGTTGTGAGAGTACATGGACAGTGTTCTTGCTGTGTTACTGTATATTGTTATAGGTGTTGTCTAGGTAATGTTTTTTTACTTAATGGACTATACCATTACTATAGCTATCTGTAGGATGTATTGAGGTGAAACACTACAAATGGTTCATTTATTGTAATAAAATAAATTTTTAAATAAAAATTCATTCTTTGCTATTGAGAAATGTTGATTGGGTTTGTCAGATCTAGTTGTCAACTTAATCATTTCAGTTAATAATATACACTTATTAAATTGACCTGGTTTGTCATTGTTCCAAAATGAATATAAATGATTCAAAAGAGTTTGTGTGGTGGCTGTCTTACAGGATGATTCCATAGTTCATCACATGGCTGCAAAAGCCATAGAAAACCTCTCCACCACTGTCTCTGGCCCCTCCCACCACCTGGTTACCACAGAGATGGGCTCCGCCCTGTGGTACCTGTTCACTCACTCCACTGTGGAGGCTGTCAGAGTCACTGCCATCTCCGTAAGTTCACATGCATGAAAACACACACTTGTACAAACAGTCATACACATATGTGTGACTGTATACAGATACATATGCACATACTAACATCTCTGTGGGACCTATAAACACAAATAGACATCAAACACACACATAGACAGCCAAAACATTGAAAAGGCAAGCTGTTGGTACAAAAGTATTACACATTTTGCCTCTCCTGACCGACCTCAAATAATAAAAATGAAAGACCTTCTAATGGTAAATTACAACAAATGAATCTTGCAACTAAGCTTAACTTACCACCTATCTAGATGGGCACTTGCTTCTTGCTTAAGGCACTAACGGCTTAACATCAGGGACTTCAAGTGCAACATGACATTGCAAGGGAAGTGGAACACAATCCATGAATGACATATATTACTTCAGTGTATGCATGTATGTTTATCTGTCTGTCCCTATGTCTCCAGTCTCTTTCTAGGCTAACTCGGGTGGTCCCAGCAGTCTTCTTGGTGGTGATTGACACCTGTGGCCCTGCGGCCATCTTAGAGGGTGTGGGTGGAGCAGGGGCCAGGGTCCAGCAGCACCTGCTCACTGCTATGGCCACTGCCCTATTCACCTCACGCATCCAAACGCACCGCGTCACACAGAGCAAGGTACGTGTATACTCTTATGCACATCTGCATAAGAATGTAAGAATATATTGCAGAATGTCAAAGGAAAATACATACAGATTACATATCAACTGGACAAGAAACCCAGACACAAACAGCCATATAGTTTTAATGTTAGATTTTATTGATATAGAGAAATTCTACAGGAGATTTAGGTGGGTGTAATCACTCCACTTCATCTTTATGTACCAATTAATGTGTTAACACGATATAGTTTTGGTGCCTCTTTGAGGTTATGAATTATTGTTACATATTTTGGTATCCATAAAGCCATATAACCCCTACACTAATAGGGAGGTTTTTACACAAAGACTGAGAGATGAAATCGCAACAACATGATGAACAAATAAAACTAGCCTCAAATTCTCTAAATCTCTCTCTCTCTCTCTCTCTCTCTCTCTCTCTCTCTCTCTCTCTCTCTCTCTCTCTCTCTCTGTGTCAGTCTGTCTCTCTTTCTTTCTTCCGTACAGTTCGTGAACCAATGCTGAACTGTGCACAAACTCATTTGTCAGGAATTGCTTTTTTAATTTTTCATAAGACAGTCCATCTAGTGTGTATTCAAAGTGCTAATTTTTGTAAGGTAGAGGGGCTAAAATTGATTTGAAGGTTTTTAACTTGGAGTCTAGCATTGGTAATTGACTCTGAACTGAATTTATTTGCATTGAGCATTTCCAATTTAACACCAGAATACAAACTTAGTACTTCAACTCTGCTCTAATTATACACTGATATGCATTCACCCCTCTTCTCTCCCCTCTCTCTCTCCCCTGGCACAAAGACAGACAGTCCAAGAGTTTGTTTACACAGAACTCTGTGTGTGTGTGTGTGTGTGTGTGTGTGTGTGTGTGTGTGTGTGTGTGTGTGTGTGTGTGTGTGTGTGTGCACGCATGCACATAGGCTAATTTGTAGAGTGTGTCAGTATCTGGGCTAATTGGCTGAATGAGCGCGCTGCAGCCTTCTACTTCAGCAAAGCATTATGGGTAGTGGGGAGGGACTTATCAGCTAGGCACACACTACTGGGCTTTGAAATTAATTAACTTGGTGTGTTGTCCCATAAACACACATGCTTGCACAATCTCTCACATTAACTCACACACACAGTCAGAAGTGTATGGTGTTGGTGATAATGATAATGGTAATGAATGTTGGCCAGTCAATTTTTTTCCCCCATCCAGTTACTGCAGCTGAGTTTATGCTGATTGAATGGATGTCTAAAGAAGCTGTAGGCTAAGTTTGTTTGTGTGTGTATTGTGTGTGCATGTTGTGATAGTGTGGAGTCTGAGCTGATTAAGTTTTAGCCTTTTAGTCGACGCATTTTGAGAAATATTTTTCTTTTTTGGACACCTTAGGGACAATGTTAAATTGAATAATTTCTTATTTATTTTCATACATTATTACATTATTTGGATACAGATGCAGTAATATATTTTAATGAATTAACTCAGCATTGTGTATAGTCTGCAAACATTTTATCTCTTCATACTTACTTTATGCTACACGAATTAACCTACTTAGTTGGGATGCTACCACTTAAACATTTAGTTGTTACTTTGCAGTGTTAAAGTCTGTTCCATATAGCTGACTTGTATTTAAATTGCAAAGTGCAGTATCTTGGACTGTACACCAGCATAAACATTCACAACCAGTCAGGAACACTTTCACTTTATTAGTTTGTGTGTTTGTGTCTTGTAGGATTTGGTGTTGAAGGTGCTGCGCTGTCTAGAGAGCCCATCCACAGTAACAAGAGCCAAAGCATTACTGCTACTACTGCTCCTAATACAGGACAACACACACACACTGCTTTACTGCTGTCAACACAGGTAAATGCACACTCACCCACACACATGCACACACTGGCATGCACATGCACTCACCATGTAGACAAGGTCTCTCCCTCAATAATACGTAATTTAAACATCCTCCTTGGCAGGTTATTATATGTACATTTGTTTTATCTCACTAACTGAGCAACAACTAGAAAGTAGCTCACATTTTGTCACTTACTGTGACCAAGTATGGTTGCATAAAAATTGACCCATCTCATAAGTCTAGTGGATATTCAAAGGTCTTCATAAACAGCTCTTATGAAGCTCTTAGGGATAAGCCTGAATTTCGTTTTAAAGTATTGTGAAAGCAAACATTAAGATTTGCCTGTAACTGTGTGCTCTTCAGTAGAGAGTCTATGTGACCCTACCCAGCACAGGAGCACCTCTGGAATGGATGATAAACCAGATGAGGTAATAAAATAGACAAGAGATCAGTGGTTGATCTATCCTGTTTACTATGGAGGAGGCTGCAAGTTTTTATATATTCTATATACTATAATTTGATTTTGTAGATTAAAGAGTCACACTATTTTTAACTGTACTGTAACACTGTTATAACAAGTGTCTCCTGCTTGAGAGTGATTTGTCTGTGTAACAGTTATTTTACCACACAGTATACCCCCACACTCTCCTACTGACTGACTGTACTGAGATTTGGACCAGTGAAGCTTACTCATTACTCCACTCAGTCTGTCAGACTACTGGCTAATTAGTTTCTCTGGAATGTAGTTGCTCATGTTCACACATAGACTGAACTGTCAGAGAACAAACAAATAGCATTGAATTCCATTTCAGGGTGGGACTCCCCTTTAATTATTTAGCTGTAGCTTTCAGACCGTGTTCTCACGATAGCTAAAACTAAATTCCCTCTTCAGTATACAGTGTGGTGGGGCAAATCCTAAATTGTGCTCCATGTTTTCGTTTTTGTGATATTTCACATTTGAAATAAACTTTCATTTGCAGTAACTACCACAACAGTTATACTACATAGTTAATTTGGTGTATATAATACAATGTCTAGTTCCAGCCAAGCAGTCCTGGTTAGTATAGTTTACTTGTGAAAGTGACTTGTGTTTGAGAGTTATAGGCAATAGACAGTTGACCGCTAACTGTACTGCCACACAGCAGCTGATCAGGTCTGAGCATGCTTACTTCATTGTTTTCCAAAAGCTCTGTTTTCTCCTGTCCACACTAAAATGGCGTTTTCAGACTTATTAACTCTGGAGAGCATTTTAGAAAAGCTTTCATTTTGGGTGTGGAAAGAGTAGAAAATTTCACATTTAACCGACTTAGTTTGGAGATGTTATACAATAAACTGAGTAAAAGATTTATTATTAACCAACAAATTTGGCCATGCATGCTTTTGTGGAGTGATTTATTTTGAAGCAGAGGTTTTACATTCTGATACAAGCACAGAGATGATCACACACAGTTATCCGTTATTTAAAGCACACTGCTTTTAGAAGGGAGACTTCCTTCATAAAAATGCTGCCTGGGGTTGTTGGCAAGGCAGTTGTACTCTGTGTAACCTTTGCGTTAACTAGCACAGCAGCCATGGGAATGGTAATAAAAATGTATGTGCCCTGGACATTCAGTTTGTGCTGCTGTATGTTGTAACTTTACTGGAACTTCAAATGGTTCATTAGCTGGTTGTCCTGTATTTCACCCCACATTAACTTGCAATGCAGCTGTGAATGTGCATAACCCAGATGCCCGAGATTACTGACATATGGATCCTTATAACACTCTCCCTGTCTATCTCTCTATTTCAATTCAATTCAGTTAGCATGAATGTAACAATGACAATATTGCCAAAATTGTCAGGTAATAATGATATTAAAACAGGAATAATAATAAGAAGAATAATAACATTAAAAAAAATAGAAAATAATAATTAAAAAAAAGGTTTAAAATCAAGAAAATAGCAAGACACTTAAATACACATGTGAGACTGTGGAAGTGTGTGTGGAAGTGTGTGTTGAAGTTTAGTGTGTGTGATGACGTTGGCGTAGGTGTGTGTGTGGGTCTCTCTCTCCTTGCTGTTTCTCCTCTATTTCTCGCTAAGTTTTCTTTTTTATTGAAATGCCTCTCTTACCCTCTCTTTCTTCTTTGCTATCTCTCTGGTATTTTACACGTTTTTTTATTAGTTTATTTCTCAGGGACAATGCAAGAAAACATTGCAACAAGTTACAGAGAACATGTTACCGATGTATTGCATAAAGGATTTGTAGCCAAGGCTAATTTGCGACCCCTGTCCCTGGTTATGCTTTTCTGCATAAAAAGGTCATAAAATATCATCATTAGAAAAATTAATTAGTTAAATTGAGCACATAATAAATAGTGACATACATGTGACATGATCATATAAAATTACAATATTTACACCCAATTCCAATCATTATAGTTGTGTTGCTAAAGATCCATGATCGCAGATTTGGTTTTGCTTCAGCCAGTGTTTCACCTTTCCATTAAACGTTTTCAGATCAGTTTGTATTTTTATTTCTGTTGGTAGGGCGTTCCAAAAATGTATTCCTTTCACTGAAAAAGTTGACTGACCGAAGGAAGTTTTGCGCTGTGCCGCCCTGCAGTTGTCGTTTGCTGATCCCCTAGTGGCTATTCTGTTGGTGTTTGGTTTTGTGACAAATGGGTACTGCTAAAAGTACTGCTGGGGCGAGATTATTCACACATTTAAAAATCAGTTTGATAAAAGAAAACTTGATGAAGCTGTCATAATTGAGCAACTGTTTCAGAATTATACAGTGGTGCCATTTCATTTGTTTTTGATCCATTATTTTCAGTGCTTGTTTGTATAGTGATGTAACAGGTTTGACAGTTGCCTGTGAAGCCTGGCTCCATACAGTGACACAATAGGATAAATGTAAAAATATCATGGCATGCATAAAGAGTTGAGCTGCCTTAAGGGGTATGTAGGTTCTTATCATTCTAAAACAGTTCAGGTTTGCCTTTACTGTCTTGCATATCTTTTTGACGTGTTTATCAAATTTAAGTTGGGAATCCAAAATGACACCTAAAAATTTAAAATCACTGACTTCCTTTATTTCCTCTTGATCTATTTTGATTGTAAGCTTCTCTTTTCCTTTCTTTCTCATGTAAAAGCACATTGACTCAATCTTTTTAAGATTCAAGGTTAAATGATTATTTTTGAGGCATTGGGTACATGCTCTATTTCATTTGTTAATATGTCTGCTGCTACACAGGGAGTTTTAGCTGACACGTAAATGACTGTGTCATCAGCATACATTTGGCAGCAAGCTATTTTTCAGCATGATGGCAAATAATTTACGTATAAGCTGAAAAGCAGAGGCCCCAAGATCGAGCCTTGTGGAGTACCCATTTTGGATCGTCGGGGGATTGAATATTTTCCACTGATTTTAACACGCTCATCTCTACATTTGAGATATGATGCAAACCAGCCAGTTGCTTGCTCTGATACAATTAAAGTTGGTTAGAACTAGGCTTGTTGACACAATTAAATATTTACATTATAATTATTTTTACTCATCAATGCCAATCTGAATACACCACTTTATTACCTTTGACAGCCCTAACCAAAAAAACCTCTCCTTGGCAGCTGCTGCTGAGGAGCTCTCTTATGTCAGCATAATATTTTGTCAATACAAATCATTAAATGTTTTATTTTTTTTATTTACCCTATTATACACAAGTTAAAATTATAAGCTGTGTCCCAATTCCTTTATACATTAAGGTGCTAGTTGTGTTTTGAGTATGTAGTGGGTTCATACTTAAAATGTGACGAAAGTAAGTATCCTCAAAAATGTGATTATGCATAATGAATTCAATTGCTTTTTTAGTGTGGCATTGATGATCACTTATGTTCCACAATTCAGTGCACAAAGGAAATAAAGGAGCTAGTCTCAGCTGGAAATAATTACAACAAATTTGTTGTGGACAGATCCAGGAATATATTTGAAAAATAAAAAAAACTTTGGGAAACATTTTGTTTCCAAATTTTAAATTGGCAGTAGCATTCCAAAGGTGCACTTTGACTGTCATCTGTCAGCGCATGTCTACATTACTTTCTTCTACACTAACTGCCTAAACACTAAACCATAAAGAATAGTAGATACCATATACAAATCATTGTAGTATGTATGTACTACTGTGATTCGTATACGGTATCACAGTATGTCTGTGTCCTAGGACACGGAAATAAATAGTTTGCAGCAGGAAATGGAAATAAAGCAGTAAGATTACCTCATTTAGGATCTTTTTGATTGGCTCATTCTCTCTGACATTACAGCCTTATGCCAGAGCATCATATGCTGGATCTCTTGTTATGCTTTGCTTTCTTATATTTAGATATGAGAATAAGTAAATTCCTGAACAGTCTGAACACAACCTTCTTTTACACATGACTCCAAAACAGAATTAAGGTGTTTTTATTTCTCACTTTCTCTTCAGCAATTTTCTCTGCCTGTCTGTCTCTCTCCCTCTCTCTCACACACACACACTCACACACACACACACACACACACACTTACTGTGTTAGAGCTGTCAGAGTTGACCTTCCTGTTTCTCTCCCACTGAGCACTCTGCATGATTCAACCACACACACAGACACACGTCTTTCCCTCAGTCCTGCTCTCACCCAGCCACGTTGTGTTTAATTAGCTCCTTGGTGGCGTGAAAATGTGCGTTCGTGTGTGTGTATTTTTGTCTGTATGAGATAAACTTGCGCAGGCCTCACTGAGGAAGTGTCAAGATTGCCATAGGGTGTGGAGTGTAATGGCTTTCAACAGACGCAGTCTCACGCGCACACACACACACGGAGCGGGCCACTTGTAGGTCAGTTGTGTGTGAGTACTTTGTGAGTCTCCCACAGTGACTGACAGAGAGGTGGCAAGTTTGTCTCTCTTTATTTAGCAATCAGGGAAAATGGCTGCAAGACTAACAGAGGAACACACAGGCAGAAGTCTAGCAAGGAGACAAATAGACAGACAGGAAGCAGGCATAGAGCTGGTTAGAGATACAGACAAGGTAAATAACTAGCCAGACAGACATGCATGTACAGTAGATGGAAAGATATACTGATAAGTATTTTGTATTATTTGTCTTTATTCGTGCATATAATAAAATAAAACAAAAGAAAATAAATATACAGTAACATAAAATGCACAGGTGGGATGAAAATACCCCTGAGGGCTTGTAAAGGAAACTCACCTATTTTATAAACAGCTGCACATGCTTGCCACAGATTTACAAACAGTACAATTTGCAAACAGGATATACTACAGAAAAAAAAGAAATAATAAAAAAAAGAAACAAGGAAAAAAAAGAAAGAAAAACAAGGATTACAGCAACATATATTTGCACAGCTTTCATACACTGCATCATACCTCATTTACATAGTGCTATACTCTGTCAAAAAATGAGGAGTGACTGTGAAGTGAAGCAGAAAAGCTATTCCATAATTCCTAATTCCTAACTGAAAACTGGCCAAGGCTAGTTCTGTAGAACTGACTATATAGAAGATCAACTGATCTGGTGTGATAACAGTAGATCTACAACCTAGTTACAAAGAAACTGTGAAAATAAGTGAATTGTTAAGAAATTGAAATACTACTAAATATTAGGAAAAAATGAGGGTCTAACATTGGTGGTACCAACTAGGCTTTGCTTTGCACTAAACCCATTATTGCACTAACAATAATGTAAAAACACAGCAGTTACTTTTAGAGCCCCCCCCCTGAAATGTACTGGACCCCTAATATAGTAACAGTGGCTGTGTTGGATTCCATATCACTGTAAACCCTGTCTGCTAATCTTATGCAACATTATGGGCAAAAATACTGAATTCGTAATCCCCCACTCCCCCTGCACCATTGCCACTCTAAAGCTTAGAATCAATATTTGTTAACTAATATGACCTCTCTGAATCTCTCTGTATGTGTCTGCATTCATGCTTTTTGTGCTTGTTGTGTGCTTGTACACACATGTGTGGGTGTGTTTGTGTGTCAGTAATGAATATCAGTTAGCAGTGGTAACCTTTCCGCTCTGCTCTGAATTTTTGAATAGAATATTATTGATTACTGTTCAATAAAAGCAGTCTGACGAGAATAAAAATGTTCTCAAACTCAGGGGCCTGTCTGTCTCTTGCCCAACATCCTACCCGGTCTTTTTATGCATCCTGTCAAAATGTTATAGCTCATTCACTAGAATCATATTGTTTAATGTGTGCATCATTTCATCATTTACATGTTAGTCATTAAGTTGAAACTCACAATGAGTGGAGCAGTAGAATACGACGAAACACTAAAAGCAGTCGGAGTGAAAAAAATCCTGCATCCTTGTAATATTAATGTATCAATAATGCTACATACATTTTGTGACATGCAATGCATGTGTGTCTCTTTCTTTCTAGACTTGTGATGTACCTGGAGAGAGACCTGCGCAAAGCCACTCCCCTCAGAGAGAACCCCAGCCAATCAGGATACCTGTCTCAGTGTCTGGATTTACTGATTGTATATCTGAGTAGCACTGCACCACTGATACTGGGTACAAACAGATACACACACACACACACACACAGTACCCCTCTGCACGAGTGTGCTTGCTCTGTGTGTATTTACCTACATGTTTATATGAATTTGCAAATCAATTTAGATTTTCAACATTCGCCTTTTCTCGCTCCCATCATCCATAACTACATTTGAACATTTCTATTTGCTTACTTTTGATTCTGTATTAACATTCATGGAATTTCAGCTTAATAGGGAAAATAGAAAAATCAATAAACGAAATATTCAAATGCAAATATTTTTTATGGTTAACTAAATTAAATACTGTAATAGTGTTTTTTGTGCTCTTCTCTTTGTTTTACATTTTAGCAGTATAAAATAAGCCTTTATGAAAATGTACTCTATAAGTAACCCCATTAGCCCTCTACTCATCTCTTCTTACCTCCTCTTGTCTCCTCTTCTGTCTCTAGAGGATGTGTTATGTGCATTGCGAGGTGTGATCGGGAGAAGACACCCATCTACAGCTCAGAGCCGACAGCTTAAACACACTTTGCCTACAATGTCTGTAGTGCTGGAACTTCTTTCATCACAGGTAACTTGGACCAAAAGGAGTTTTCTTGATTGTTTGATTTTAATGTTCTAGCATTATTACCTGCAAGGTTATCCACATATTTTCTAGTGAATTACCAGTACCCTTCTTCATTGTTCGGCACAGTATTGCCCATTTTGCCTCAAATAGTCAATTGTTTAATTATCCATATATGTTTATAACTGTTGTTGTGGCCTGGGTGTGTGGGTCTGTTAACAAATACACATTATGTTATGTGCTTAGTTTAGGTGATGGAGTTATGTGTGTTCCTCACATAACCCCATCACCCCTTCCTTGTTTGTCTATGTGACTGACTCTCACTCTTCTTACAGGTCTTTAGATCTCAAATTGTAACTGAAGAGTTTTTAGCTCAAATTGGATTGCTGTTGGTAAGTGTTTGGTAAAAGTATTACCACTGCTCATGTTTCGATAAGGACTCTTTATCTGGAGTGATTGTTAAAACTAGCATGCACTGACATTTTGAATTTTAATTAATTTGACAAGTTAAAATATATAGTGATATCCCAACAAGTTTAGGCAATTAAGACAAATAACATACTGTACAACAACAACAGTACTGATATCAATTGCAGTCCTTTAATATTTAGGCAGGGAGAAATCTGGGAACCAAAACAGCACATAGTGATCAGTACATGTCTAAAGAAAACTAGAACTAATTACAGTGCACTAAAAATATGTTGACCAAGTATTGCTGTAGTATTTAGCTGATATGTAATATACCCTCTCTACTTCTCTCAGAACTATATCACCTCTATAGAGTCCAATGAAACAAACCTGGCCAGTGCTTTGGGTGAGTTACTTTCTCAATAACTAAAATGTCACATGTTCAATATCTATTGAACATCTACAATATTTTATTATATATATATATATATATATAACTTTACTCTGCATTCACTTTTCATGTGTTTCGGATTTTGTTCTTCTGTACACAGTTGTATCTTTATGTTCATCATTAATCATTTTACCTGATGCTTTTATAGAAGTCTTAATTCTGCTTTATCTGCTTTTTTCCCTTGGAACTGATATTTTACAATGAGTGTGTTTACCTGTTTAAATGAAGACTAAAAGTAATGAAGTATTCTGTAGTTGAATAACAGTGTCACTGTGTAAAAATCCATATTTTTTTGTAAATAAAGTGCACTTTTGGATCATAAGACAAAAAAAAAATGAATATGTGAAAGATGAGGAGAGAGATAGATACATACAGCCTTGAAGAGACAGGCATTACATTTCAAATGCTTGTGCACAAGGCAAGGTGCAGCGTGCAGGGTCAGCCACAGTGCACTGCATCTGGGGAAGCTGAGGAGGTTCAGTGCCTTGCTCAAAGGTAATAATATCAACCATAGCATACAAATGGAATACACCCAGCTACTGGTGCAGGGAATTCAGTTACTGGTCAGCCTGTAGGTCATCCTCCACTTTTATTGAGGAGATTATTCAGTAGAGCTGAATGAAATTTGATTCCTCATTAGGTGCAGCAGTATGTGAGGAGTTGATTAGGACATCTCTGTCCATTGTGGAAGTCCTGAGCCAGCACCATACTCTCACTGCTCCACATCATAGTGCTGTAAGTATGCATGCAAGCAAATATGCAACTGACTTACCGTCCGTCTACCTGATACAGCACTGACTGAATGTCTGTCTGTCTGTCTGTTTTAGTGTCTGACTGGCTACCTGTCTGTCTGACTGACTGACTGATTGTCTGCTGAGAGTTTAGTGAAGAAATCTAGGACAGGTATCTAGCATTATTAAACAAATGTCAGTACATTACCTCTGATGGGACTTTGGAGATGACCTGCCATCATCCTGGTATTCTGTTCCACTTCTGCAAGTGTCAGATTTCTAACATGCATTTTTTTACTGTTTACTTCATAAAAATTGTCAGGTCTACGTTCAAGTGTCTCCATGAATATCTCCAGTTTTTGTCCATTTCATGTAGTGGCCCTGGTTTTATATTCAATGATTGTCTTCCAGTCTACTAAACCTGTCTATTAGTGGTCAGAGGACAGAGGGTCCACTTGTGCGCTATTAGGCAAGACACTAATCAACTATTGAACCACCAGAACCTCATCAGATCTGTGTGTGTGTGTGTGTGTGCGTGTGCGTACGTGTATGTGCATGGAATGGGACGATGAGATTGTGTTTAATGGCTATTGACGTATGGAAGTGGAGAGCAGCAGGAAGCAGACAGGATGGAGGGAGAGAAAAGAAAAGAGATGAGGAATAGAGGAAAGGAGAAAAGAAGGGGCTCACTACTGATAGTCAATAACACAGGAAGACACTTTAATTACCACCAGCCAGCTCAGATTAACTTTTATTGCCCGCTGGACAAGGACAGAGTCATGTTTAAGTTAGTTTACGTCTCTGAATCCTTATCACAAAGTAAAGTTTGCAGTAAGTTCTGCCTCTACAACCCTTTTTTTGGTCGTTTTTACACAACCCTCTTTCACACTATGGAAAAACATTAAAGTCTTAAAAAGAACACAAAACATTTCAGCTATGTAAGCATTACCTGTTTAAACCAAGTAGTAATGGAGAGGAATTCACTAAGTGTCCCAGTTGATTTAATGTGTCATTGAACTGTGATATGCAAAAACTAATGAAGTTGATTAACAATATTTGAATTCCTCACTTTGGCAAATAGAGAAAACTCCATCATCTTTTCAGATGGGTCTGCTGCAGTGACACCATTCAGTCTTTTAGCAAGGCCAACTTATATTTAGCATCTTTATAGACTACTGTCTGCATCCAGGAGCTGCATGCTAACAAGCCTATTTGTTGTTGAATTAATGATATACAATAGCTTCAGCACAGCAGGTATATTGGAGAAAGGGGGACTTTTCTGCACTACCTAATCAACAATGTTCACATGTTTTTTGTTAGTTTGTTTACTAGAAGAAACAGAAGCATAATTCAGAAGACCAGCTGTTGCCTGTGATTTGCAAATAGTAAAAAGGTAAAATAAAAAGTATATACAAGATTTAATCTATTTTAGCCCTGTGAGAATAGAGACAAATTGGCATATTACTATTTTTACTATTAGTGATGGGAAAAACTTCTTTTTTGCACAACTTGTACAATAGGTAGAGAGGTAACAAGGTAAGAGAGCAAAAACAGAAAATGCAGACAAGAAAGGATTTCAGACAGTGAGGGGACATGTCACTCATAGTTCTCAGTTCAGAGAAATTGCACCAAGCCTTTCTCCCCACACACGCTCTATGCAGTCTTTTGATGGTTGTGATATTAATACACACACCATTAAGTGGTGGACAACGTCCTTTGTAGTTTCCTTTCTCTGGCTTTCAATGTAATGACCTCACACACACTCACTCAGCATTAGTGTTGTTTCTATGGTAATATTAGCAATCATGCAAATTTATGCAATACAGATTCATGCCTAAATAAGGGCTTTGACCGTTGTGGAAGTACATTTGTGTGTGTGTTTGATCAAAGAGATCATTCAACAGTGCATTTCCATAGTAATTTAATCCTCTGTGACAGTGGGTCTGTGTGGTTGATGCCTACTGAATTAATATAGTACAGTGTCTTCTATTCAGTTAAATGTAAAAATATATCCTGTTTTCAGATTTGCTGTATATTAAGTAGTTTTTCAGAGGAAGGCTGAAATTGCTTTTATTGATATACTTTTTTTCTCAAATGTGAGAACACGGGACCAAATTGAACTATTGATAATATTTATACTGTTTATGTTCAACAGTGAGATTGAATGTGAACTTTTGCATATAAAAGCCTTCAGCACATTGGCAGTAGTTTTGCTGGTACATTTTCTACAAGTTAATTTACAGATTTTCAGCCTGTTTTGGCCTGAGTTGTTTCATGTCCGTGGCAAGTTAAATAATTCCATTGTAATTGACTCTGCTAGATTGCTTTACTAGAGTAGGTAATCAGCTTCTTACAGAGTATCCTGGTAAGAACCAATACAGTGTATTATATGTAAAGTTTTTTTGTGTCTATTTATGTCTCTTGAAGGTTGTAGATGCCATCCTGCCTCCTCTGACAACACTGGCTTTCAGCAGAAATGGTAAGGGAGATGGTGGGTCATTTTTGAGATAGGGAAGAGACAATGAGACGTGGAAAGGATGGAGATAGAAGTGGAAATAGAAGCAACAAGGAACAAAAAGGAACAGAGGAAACTGCAAATAGGAAAGAGTAGAAGTGAAGGTTTAGAAAGATAGGGGCGTTAAGGCATACCACGCAACCGCGATGTCCCCGGTTCGGACCTTCGTTCCCCTTGTTCCCTGTCAAACAAACAAAGGCAAAAATGCCAACAAATAATCTTGAAAAGATAGATAGATACTGTACGTACATCCATAGAAGTAGAAAGATAGATAGGTGCATATTAGGAAGATAGATAAGATGAAGAAAGGTTTGTAGAGAAAAGTGATGGCAAAGAAGAGGGAAGATGGTGAGCAAGAGAGGCAAAACTTGAATGTTTAAGGTCATAAAAATATCTGCATTAATAAATGGCAGTATCCAGTGAAAAGCCCCATTGTAATTATCCACTGTTTTCTGGAGGCAGGGCAGCTTTATTTATATAGCACATTTCAAACACAGAGGTAATTCAAGGTGCTTTAGATAGGCAAAGAAAAACACTAGATTGACATTCAAGCAATAAGAAAAAAATCAATTAAGATTTTAAAATGAGATCAAATGAAATGAGATACATAAAATTAAATAAAATACATAAAATTAAATAAAATACAGTTACAGTGCAGTAATAAGATGTAAGTTTCCAATGCAACAAAGGAAATAAAGGTGCATTAGAGAAACCAATCAAGCAAAGGTGAAGGAGAACAGCAGAGTTTTTAATTTAGATGTGGAGCCAGTTTCTCAGGGTAAAATGATGTCCTTGTTTTGTGTGGGCCAATAATACTGTGTTTCCTTGTTACTTGTTATCATGTCACGCTATGTTGTTCCAAAAGAGCTTGTAACCTTGAGTCCTCTTCTGAGTCTACCTCTGTTTTTCTAAGTATGTAGATATTCTAGTATCTATATGTATTTGTACTACATACTGTATAATGTAATGTAATATGTAGTGTAACATTATACTGTCTCCCTTATGTTACTTGTTTGGCATGGCAATTGTTAAGTTCAGTTTATTTGGTTATTTATGTCAATTTTAATAGATGTAGAAGGAAATTATTAGAGTAATGTTCACACACCAAACTGGTCAAAACATGCCCCTGAACATTTTGTTCCCTCAGTCTTGAGCTCTGGTGACATCCTAAAAACTCCAAAAGAGTCTCTCATATTGGCATTTCCAAGTAAAGTAATGGTCATATAATGTTATGCAGCTGTCACCTGTCATGTGCATATTGTGGTCCCCTTGGAAACAAAAAAGCAACTAAGAAACACTGTCTCAGCCAATATGTGTAGGCTCGAAAGCTTCCACTGGCTACACACACATACAGTATTCTAAACACTTCTGGTATTCTATATTAATACTCTCCCCTTTTCTCTGTGTGTGCGTTCCAGTGGAGTGGTCAGTGTTTGTTTTGAGGGTGCTGGCCGAACTCAGTCTTGTCCTGCTGGTCCAGCAGAGTGATGGAACTGAGGAAGATGAGGAGACGGAGGAAAAGAAAGAGAGACGAGAGGAAGGAGGAAGGGCAGCAAAAGGAAGCGATGATGGAAGCTCCTCTATTCAAATCTTATCTCTCATCACTAAATCTCTGCTTCCAAGGTTGGTCAGCTGTTGCCAAGTCTCGGCCTGACAGTGTCTCTGGTTTCCTCCTCTATTTTTTAAAAGAAAGAGTTATGGGTTCTACAGTATGAGTAGCATTTTTAACATCAAAACAACATAACCTAATTAATTGTGATATTTTAATACAATTAGGGTAAATGAGACCATTGTCAAAATTATTCCTACCCTCTGTTTTGTGCCAGTGGTATCGATTTTGTTTTGTTATCGATTTTGTTTCTCAATGTTAAAACAACATTTCCTTTAACCCCCCTTTGACAACCAAGACTGTTCCAGTCTAATCCTTGGCTTATGCAAATGCCCCACTCTTTTTGGTAATTACTAGCTGCACATACATGCAATATTCAAGACAAAAGAGCTGTGACTGCCAGGTCAAAAATAATTGAAACCCTTGTAGCTCATTGTAGCTCATAGGTGATAATGTCAGAGCTGAGCTTTAGAGGAGGTAAGATTTTTTTTTAAATGAAAACAGGAATATCCAACATCATCAATTCTATGATGATTATCTCATTTTCTTGGGGTTTCTTACCAGGTGACTTGTTATGTCTTGTTGTGGATGCTATTAATGTGGTAATGATTTATCGATACCTCTAGCACTTTAAAATGAAATGCATACTGTCCTGCTTCTGTGGGTCCACGACACATCCCAGTACTTGTCAGATACAGCTAACTGACAAGCATCTGTTTTTATGAGTGTTGGCATCAAATGATCGTACAATATGTGGAGAGACGAGACAGACAAATGCCGTTTGCAGAAGTTCACATCATGACAGAGTAACAAAAATACAAAACAGACGTTGACATTTGTGGTGTGTTTTTCTCACTTTCCTTCACATCCTCTGTGTGGATCTATACAGTCTCCTCCGATACCATATTATTTTTAATCTACCTTTTCAAAATGTTCTTCTTTCTCATGGTTCTTTCTCATTATTCACCGTTATTTCCACCCCCATTTCTTCTCCTCACACTTGCATCTCTTCTCTTCCTCCCCCCTTTGCCTCTCACATTCTGTCCTCTGCTCCTCTTCCCACATTTCCCTTTCTCTCCTTCTATTATAACTCTAGTTCTCCCCTCCCCTTCTTCTCCACCCCTCTCTCCAGATCTGTTCCAGTTTACACTCTGTTACTAATGATCAGAAAAGTACATGAATTATTAACACTACGAAAGCCAAATGTTGTACTCGTGCATGTTTGTGTGTAGGTATGAGTCTCTTCTTCAAGCAGCAGAGCCTATCCCACTCTACGCACTCAAACTGCTGGTATCGATGACTGAGCACAGCATGCAGATCTGCAGGTATTGTACACACATGCACTCAATCAGTCACACAAAACACTGTTGAGGCATCGTAATACACTAAGTACGCTGTTTATTACACAGCTATTGAAGTGGTCCTATGTGCAGCTGCACAAACTTACCGGCAAACCGGCTCTTTAGACGCTGGTCAGCCTGTTCTTCTAGATATGGATCCACTTGTTAACATACAGTATTCCTTCTTATAGTATCTAAAGTTTTATGTGGACAATATGTTTGTTAACTGGAGATACTTTTGACTCCCAATATTCAGGTTCTCTATCCAAGACCAAGTTTTGGTATTTTTGAAATTATTTTGCAGTCCTAGCAGGCACACACGCATATACACACAGGCACATTTTAGGCACTTTATGTGTAATGTTTTAATGCCAAGGCCAGTCATCCCCAGTTCAGCACTGTGAATCACTACTAACTGTTTCTTATTCACAACCATGCACACACACACACACACACACACACACACACACACACACTTACTATTAGGAGTGATTTATTTACCCACTATAGTACATACAGATACACACAAATGATCATTTATTTATTGACGTAGCTGATGCACATTCAGAGCTAATAGCAACATCAGCACAGCTGCATCACTGCAGGTAATCTACATTCAAGACCTTTTTCAGCCCTCTTAAAGCCAGTGTTTTCTACATTAGTAAATCAGTTTAGTGGCAGGCATGAGGTGCTGTATCAGCTAAGATGTGTAAAGACTTGACATATTGTGCTGATATATCTTGGCACACTAGCTAGTCCTGAAAAGCTTTGTTAAAAAGTGTACTGCACACTCTTTAAATATACAACACTGAGACAAAATTATTGCTGGCGTTAAAGTAAAATTCACTACTGCATAATGTCGAAGTAATTCGCTATTCAGGAACTTAAAAACATGCCTTGAGGAAGCGGTCATCTGACACCAAAATAAAAAGAGGTAATGATGTGTTTCCTGGTTTGGTTGCACAGAGAATCTGCTGATCCCTAGGCTAACCATGACTCACCTGTGGGTGTGTGTGTATGTACATGTGTGCGCTCTCTTGTGCGTGTGCTGAGGTATGTGTGTTTGATAGATGTGTTCTGACAGCAGCTGTCAGTAAGTCTTGATTCTCTGGTCATCTGTCTTCTCTTTTCAACTGTTGACAGAGGTAGACAGTGAGTGCGAAAAAAGGAGGAGGAGGCAGAGAGAGAGAATGGGGAAGGCAAGAGGTGGATGGAAGTAGGAAAGAGAGGCAGGGAGATTGATTTAGATGGATGGGGAAAAAGGTAACATTGGGAAGGAGAGAAAATGTTAACAAAGGGTGAGGGGACAAGGAAAGAAGGGGTGAAATGTTAATGAGTGAGCATGAATGGACATGCATGACCATGTTCTGAAGAGAAGGCAAGTAAAAGTAGGAGATAAAGGGTGCAGTTTCTCTCTAAAGCAGTTGTTTCAGCTGTAGATCAGCCAAATTATGGAATCAGGAGCCTTTTATAGCAAAAAGTAGTTGCTACCTTAATAATACAGAGTTTATAATGTACCTTTGTTGGCTGTATTTAATAAGGCAAGCTACCTTTTGGTCATTTAGTCTTACAAATACAGTTATACAGTTATCAATATTATTTAGTTCTTTCATGGCCAAATATTGTAGCTCATCCATAGTTCTCTGTTTCATCTTTCAATACTAAGTATTTGTTATTATTTACAACAACCATGATTATTAACCTTCTGTTTTGTCCTTCCCTCATTTCTTTCCCCTCTTCCATCCACTTATTTTATCTACTTCAGCAATAACTCACCAAAGCTCTTATCACTAATATCCCACTCTCCTTCCATCTCCATCCGTCTCTCCTATCCTCCCAGAGTTCACCCTCATAGCTGAATATGCCCCTACTTCTCTTATCAGTAATATTACCCCCTCTCGTCTACATCCTTCTCTTCTTCCACCTCTCCTCATCCCCTTCTTTCCTTGACATAAGTAGAGTGACGTGAACTTTTCAAATTGGTGTCAGCACTCTTCTCTCTACATCTGTTTTTCTCTCACTCTTTTCCCTCTGACATTATTAACAATATTTTACATTTTTTCTCCATCTCCCTCCCTTTCTCTTACCATCTCTAATTTATTAACGTTAGTCCACATTTCTCTCTTTCTCTGTGCCCTCTCTCCACAACTCTCCCTCCATCACTGCGGTTATACAATCAGAAATTAAATTGCCTGGGTCTTGGTTAGATAAGTGTGGCTATGAAGCCGGGCGAGCGGTAATTAGATGGTAAATTGGGGACATTAACGTTGGGAAGGCAGCCTGCTGTTTCTCTCTGCATTATCACAGCCCAGACACACCTTCAAACAACTACATTTACTATGACCTTTAGCTGAAAAACCTTATGCTGTGTGGTTACATGTGTGTGTGCCCAAGTATGCTTATATGTCTGTCTGCCAAATATATGTGGATGTGGCCTAGCCCTTTCACACATGCCCTGCTTATCAACCAAGTATCAGGTAATATTTTCTCTTAGTTTAACTGGGTTGGCTATTGTATTGTGATTGTAGAAGAATCTCTATCTTAAACAACTGATAATTCTTCTTTTCTTTTATCATTAGTTGCTTGACATAGACTCAACCTTGCAAACCATTACATCATCAATTTCATTTGGATTCCTACTTCTCTGTAAGCCAGAGAAAAGTGGAGTCATTAAGTGTTTACAACACCAAGGTGGTCGTTTTCACACGCTAGAAGTCTGTAATAGCATGTAACAGCCTGTTTTACTGGGCTCCTCTCTGTTGTGAATAAATGCATGAAAAAATATTTTTAAATATTCTTTAGATGAGATACAGAAACTCATTAAGGTGTGTCATGTATGAATAATTGAACCATCCTCTAGGGAAGAACTTTCCACTGCCTTGTGATATACAGAAGACATTTGACTAAAACTTCCAAATGCTAAGTTATAACCTGCTGACTTTATATTTGGTGTTTATTATCTTTTCACTTGAAATACAAGGTCCACAATGCCCTTTCAAAATAATCCAAGATTAAGCTTTAGAGCTACAAGTGTAGCTGACAGCCGAATTGCATGACTAGTCGAGCAGAGGTTAATCTAGCTTAGTGTTTGTCCATAATGTGATAATGTTTTTATTTTATTGTGTTGTTTATTGGGATGTTATACTCTCTATTATAAAGCTAATACTGATTATATATGACTGATGCAGTTATAGTTGTCTCATCTGTGTTTGTTCTGTTATAGATGGTCTGTTGTGCTCTGGTTTGTTCAGTGTCTGGTGTTGTGCTCTGTCTATTGATGTATGGCAGGTAGTTTAAAGGTGGTCCAGTTTGTCATGTCGTGCTGACCTGGCCCGTCCTCTCATCTCTCAGCCTGTCACACACCTAATGGGAGGCCATCCATCACATCTACACGCACACACATACACTTACCCCTTCATAAAAGGCGGCCTAACATAGGGTACGGAGTATATATAGTGCATCATTGATCTCTGGATTCATTAATCATGGCAAGTAAAAAAACTACAACAGAGATATAGTCAGTGTCCACACCTCCATGTTTCTGGAACTGTTCAACGAAAAAGAAACATCTTTTCAATGCATTCGAGTGCTGTTAGATCAGTAGATCAGTGGCGCCCTGATGGCAGCAACTCAGGTATGGCCAACCTCAAGAATAATGCATTAAACAAAAAACATCCATTACATGACTGCGTTGTAGGTCAAAATATCTTTATTAGTCTGATGTCAGACAAGAATGGAAAGGCTCATTCATGGTAACATACATGGCAGTGTATGCCAAAAATTGGATAAATTCTAATGTTGAAGCAGGTTTATTGCATGAAAATGTTAGGTACATAACCCCATGAAGCCTGGAACTACTGCTGGGTCCAGTTAAGCACAGTTTCTTTTTCAGATGCTGATGGTTTTGCCCAGTAGTTGGTGTAATGGTGTGGGGAATATTTTCTCAGCACACTTTAAGATGAAATGAAACTGGTATTGATTTCTGTGTAAAAAGTTGGTTGCATGACTGCAGCAAAAGTAATCGGATGTAAAAAGGAAAAGACTAAATGTAACTCAGCACACATATAGAACATAAAGTAGGCAACTGATCAGTAAAAGAAAAACATTTAAGCAGGAAAAAGGGAAAAGTTGTGAGCACTTGTTTACACCCTTTGATGGCAATTTGTTACTATTGTTTGGCTGACCAGATGCATTTCTGCCAGAACATCTAACTTTTATTAAATGAAGACAGCCTCCCAGAAAGTAAAAAATCCTTGTTGCTAATAAATTTGTCTTATTTTTTGTCTAAAAGGAAAAGTAATCTTGTCAAGCATGTTTTGCATTAGAAAAGTAAAGAAAAGTATTAAGAAAATATATCTAGCTTTGTCTTAATAATATATTCCAGCTAATATTGAGCTAGATTTAACCCGTAACAAGCTACAACAATGGTTTCTATAATATCAAGATTGTTTTTCTTATTTTA
>LKNJ01001940.1:991-35175 GCA_002120245.1 Maccullochella peelii
CTTTGTTCATTAAAAATGCGAGAGCATGTAGAGTGGGGTTGGACAGTGTTAATGCTATCTATTTCACAGGTAAAAACTATGCATTTATGGTCAGATACACTCATGTCTTTTAATTGCATGGCAGGAACTCACACCCAGGGTAAAAACAAGGTCCAAGGTATGGCCATGGTTATGCGTTTGTCCACAAACGTACTGTTTAAGGTTAAAAGATGTAGTGATGTTTAAAAAATCAGCAGCATGGATGTCTGAGGAGTCATCAACATGAATATTAAAATCACCACAGAGAACAAGTGTTGATAAAAATTCAGGGAATTCTACTAAAAAGCTGCTGATAGATTTTGGAGGGCGAAAAATCAGGTGGAGACCATCTAGTTTAAACAGGAGAACTTCAAAGGAAGAAAATTCGTTACATGGTAACTGATGGCATTTGAGAAGGCCACCACTGCGACCACCGTTCCTGGGTTTGCTTAAACAGTCATAGTGTGGAGGACATAGTTCAACAAGCTGGTAGTGATCCTGAGTTTGTAACCAAGATTCAGTTAAAAACATAATATCTAAGTTGGCAGAGAAAATAAAATCATTCAAGATAAAAGTTTTACTGGTAAGTGATCTCACATTGAAAAGTGCCATTTTAAGTGTAATTGGGCTGGGAGCTGTAATTGATGGAGAGGCAGTGGCTGTTGGTGGGACAGTATTACAGTTTATGTACCGAAGATTGTTTTTGTTAACCTGCTTAGCGGTTCAAAGTGGTCTTAATAGGGAAATTAACTGGTAACGGTGTTGGGGACAGGGAGGGACAGTAGGGGGTGCTAATACCCAGGTCAGTAGATTGAGGTGGAACCACAGAAGAAGAAGAGTGGGTTTCCGATGGGTATGAGTGAGATGTGAACAGTCAATCACGTGGATGAGACAGCACCATGTGTTGTATGTTAGCGAACAGCATCCAAGCACCTGATATGTTTGGGTGGATACCGTCCCTATTAAAAAGAGACCGACGATTCCAGAACAGGTTAAAATTGTCAATAAAACCCACATTGTGAGCTCTACATGCGGACTGAAGCCAAGTATGAAGGCTTAAAAGTCTGCTGAAGCAACCAGTACCGCGGCCTACTGTGGGAATGGGCCCTGAGATAAAAACAGACTTTCCACAGTGCTTTAGGACATTAAAAAGATGGTTAAAATCATATTTGGTAAACTCAGACTGTTGAAGAGCTGTGTCATTTGTTCCCATGTGGATTATTACTCGTGATGGCAGTAAATCCTGGAGCTTTTTTCGAATGTCAGGGGAAACAGTGTGTGGATGCATTGAAGAAGACATTCCTAGTTATGGAATCACCAATAATCAGTGTTGAGGGAGAGAAGAGCGGTTGAGGGGATGTAGGCTGGGCTCTGTCAGAACAAAACAGGGCACACTCAGCATCCACAGTGTGAGCCGCGTTCACCATCTGAGGCTGGATGGTCGTAGCCAGGGACTGCTGCAGCGAGCAGGCGGCATCCTTCTTAGCAGAGGGGTGCCCTGCTGTTCCTGGACGAATGAGACCTCCAGAACTTCTCCTGATCACGGCCTCCTTCAGTAATCTGCGGCGAGAGGAGGAGGAGGGCTTCACAGCTGGAAGGGGTTGTTTGCTTTGTTTTCCTGTGCTGGGCTGGCAAATCCTCCGAGCAGTGTCCGCAGGCGGTGGTGGAGAGACGGCAGCACCAGAAGGCGCTGTATCCAGGTCCGGCAAAAGCGGGACCACAGCGGCATCCGATGGATGCGCCAGAGCCTCATCAGGCAGAACTGCAAAGCGATTTGACAGCTCTAGGCTCTAGACATCCGTGATGTCGCTGCCCCTGAGCAGTTCCTGCCGCCACAAACCACCTCGGACCAGGATGGTTGTGTCCAAAGGTTGGTCTGATTAGGTGTGGAGGTAAGAACTGGGGCCTTGGGTCTGGCTCCCGTTTGTGCCCACTCAGCACCCGGTTAAGCCGGGACCACTGCCGATGGTGATACTTGACACCATCACATCGTAGTATCACATAGTCTATTCTCTATCTCATCTCATTCTCCACAGCTACCAGGCTCTCCACCTTGGCACCAGGTTCGACACCGGCACTAGTCGATGTCAGCCATGGAAGAGTGGCGGCCGAGGCCGCGGCCTGTGACAGCCGGGAGGAGGGTGACAGAGCAAGGGATGCCTGCATGTGCGACATGTGCTTGGACTGGGCCAAGGCGACCGATAAAAAGCTTTCGATCAATTTTTCCTTTTCCCAGATTTTATTCTCCAGCCTGTGGATGTTACCCTCCAGTTGTGAGTAAGCCAGATTACAGTTCTCACTCACAGCCATGTTTGTTGTAATAGCGGCTAATGTAGCCTTGATTGCTAAAAAGTCTCCAGCAAGTGAATGATCTGGATTAAGGAGGCTAAAAACAATCTGGGTAGAATTAGGCGCAAATAATCATAAAGAAATAAGGCAGTTTTACCGCAGCACTCTATGTTTTTTCGTGCACTATGACATTGTGCACGAAAATATCAGTTTGTTGTCACTGTCCACTTTATTTATCTTAATGAAAACCCGTATCCAATTCTCTTTATACATCCTTACTAATAATTTGCAACAGTAATGCTGCCAAGTTTTTGCGTGTTTTATTCTTGGGATTAATTGAGTACTTGTAAGGTTCACACTCAATTCAAACTGACACGCCACAGCTCTGTAAAACCCAGTTCTATATCCACTACCCAACTGGAATGTGGTTGTGGGTGTCTGCACAGTGTGTGCAAGAATCACACTAATAAATCACAGACATGGGTAGACGTGTTTTTAGACTTTCTCCGACATTCCATCCCGTCTGTATCCTCCATCTCATTTACTCTGGACGACCCGATTGTTGTGGTCTGCAGCGGGAGTGTGTCTATCAAGTATCAAGTTCATGACGTGGAGGAAGAAAATACGACCATGCTGTCAGGCGGATAACCACCTTTGGTAATGGACTCTTACTTATATAGCGCTTTTCAACCATCGAAACGGTTCCCAAAGCGCTGTAACAGTAACCTAAGGTCTAACAGTAGTCTAATTCACCCAATCACACACACATTCACACACCAATGGGGACACTGGCCTCCACCAGGGGCAACTTAGGGTTCAGTGTCTTGCCCAAGGACACTTCGACATGTGGACAGGAGGAGCCAGGATCGAACCACCAACCCTGGGGTTGATGGACAACCGCACTACCCTCTGTGCCACAGCCGCCCAACAACTTTGGTGACTCGTGTTACGGGTGTCAAGTAAATTGAAAACACACACAGGTGATGGTAGCTGATGTGTTTGTCTGAAGTAAATATGACTGCGGTTACAGACATTATTTACAGCTATCTCAAGATCACAGGAGCTTCCCTCTCTCACTGTCACAGACACACACAGACGTTGCACCCTCGCAGTCTCTCTTGTGGCATGTGTACACAGGAGGAGTCTCAGCTGCATTTTTAAGTCGTCCGTCTCACGTGGGTCTAAGGGAACTGATACACTCCTGTTTTACAGACTACTGCCTACACAGGCCGCGTAACGGCTTGTGTTTAACCTGTGCTATATGAGCATAAACGTGAACCGTACAGTGATTATGTGTTGGCCTCTGACAGTTGCCAAAAGGCGGGTGACCTACACTAAATGCTGTACCTGAACACATCCTGTGTATACACAGACTGTGAAAGTAAACTCAGTTGTAAGCTTATAGCTTATCATTTATTCATGTGTTAATTATCTATCCATAACCATTTGCCTGTATACTTAATATTTAGTAATTATACACTTATGTATGTACATTTAAGTAGTTAGTAGTTTAGTTGAAGTGACTTTCACATGTGTGTATGCTGAGCAATGTGACTCTTGTAGAACAGCTATACAGTGGTGTATAGGCCCTTATATGGAAATGTTTCTCTGCTCACCAAGATGGACGTCAAGGGTCCTGTTATGTTTTTGAAGGTCCCTATAGGTCTGAACCTACAGAAATATGTAACACTGAATTCAATGGAAAAAAGTTTCTTTGTTTCCAGAATACTATAAAAGCTGTATTCTTGTATTTTCTCGTTGAGATAGCTGATGACTTCTGATTCTCTACCTCCTATTGTACAATATATGTTTGTCAACGACCTGTAAGTGTTTCCTGTGTTTTGTTCAACTTCAAGAGTATAGGCAGTTCTCCATGACAAGACAGAGCACTGAAGCTGCTGCTCTACTAACGTGCTGGGTTAGGGTTAGGGTTAACGCTGCACCTCCTTTGTAGACAGGGTGCCACTCTCTCACTCTTAGCTGTGACCTCTGCACATGTTTTTATTTTTTGTGTGGTTTTGGTCGCATGTCCTCTCCCATCCCCTCTCCTTTCCCCTGCAGTTGCCCGTCAGACACTGGGCAGCGTGGCTAACGTCATTTATTTGTCACGTCTCTGTTTGTTTGTTTTGAACATCAGCTCTTTGGCATTTTATCCTTCAAAGAATTTTGTTTTTATGGTGGCAGGTTGCTCACTTGAAAATACATATCAAGTATACTGTGTTATATGTAACTTGTGTTGATAAAAAACGTTGTTTCTGTATCAATTTGCTTTTTACTGGAAAATGATGCCGTGCTTCAGGGAAGCCCCCCTTCTGTTGCATGACATCACGATCAGCTCCATAAAGGGATTTTGGCTGCACCAATGATAATGTGAGTGTGGTTTTGGTAAATGAAGAAATGTTGTACTGGACTCACCCTGAAGCGGGAGAAGTCAGAATAGGAGGCATCGTAGGTCTTGTGGTGAGCTTCCACAAGGGAGGAGATGATCCGGGCCTGCTCCTCGTTCAGCCGTGGCCTCATCGCCTCCCGGGCTGCCTCCTCCTCTTTCCTCTTCAATATAATTTCCTTCTTCCTCTGAACCTCCTCATCGGTCAGAATGACTGCAATAGAGGATATATTAAAATACTTTGCAATGAAAGGACACTCTCACCAGCACACACAAAATACACAAATACTGATGTCAAAGCTGCCCAAAGAAAGAATGAAAAAAAAAAGTAATGTCATGTATTTTGGAATGATAATTTTACTTGTTTGAATCCATCAAAAAAGTAATTGCAAACAAGTCCTGGATTTGATCAAGATGTAACTCCATTAACGCCCCAAGTATCACTAGGTTGTAACTGATCTGGGCTCCTCTCACTGTGTCTAATTAAGTGAAAGTAAACACATGCAAAGGTCCACACACATGGTGTCACATAGTGTAGTGACACCACACTCTCTTCACACTATCTGCATAACAATGTTGGCAAAGGGAAAATGTTACAATTCAGTTTCTGCTTGCTGTCCTTTCTTCAAGGAATTTGTAATAGTTTCATTTCAAGGCATGCATGTTACAGGAGGTTATTTTCAAATGTTAGGATTATTGGGTTTTTGATTAATAACCCAATAACCTGGATTAATTAATCCAGGTACTTTTTACATGTTGTTCATTTAAGGGTTTGGGTTTAATGGGCTGTTTTTTCTCCCTAATTATGAGTTAAATGATGAGTTTAAAGAAAAAAAGGAACCGAAGGAAAATGAAGTTCTAAGCCCCAGTGAAAGGAAAGCAGTTTTTATGTTGTACCTTAACAAGACCTTGGATGAAGTCAAGCATTTTTCAAAATATTATTAAGTGCCTGCTCACTCACAGCATTTTAGGAGGGATGTTCATATCCCAAAATACTGCCTGAACTGGCTACGACAACAGGAATAATGAATTCAAGCTTAGGATGGATTGTGGCTTTAAGAGTGAAGAGTGGGGAAGAAGAAAAAAGAAGAAAAACAAAGTTAGCTTTGAGAACTAGGTGAGGGAGATGTAATGTAAGCTCCAAATATTTCCATCCCAGGTTACATGAAGCATATATCTTCTCAGTTTGGCACGCAGAAAATACCTGCCATGTCTGCTGCCTTTTTATACGGCTGATGCAGTGGGTGTTGGATGTTTAAGTGCCTTTTGCCTTATTCATGCTGCAGGAGCAGAGAGTGCAGACAGAGCGGCACAGTGGTGCAGAATGGATTAGACATACTGTTTATAGTGACTCTTTTGGCTTGACAAGATGAGAGGATCTTTTGGGAATTCCTGGGTTTGCAGGCCACTTCCACATGTCTTAGAGCATTACATTGCTTTATAATCTTGTATTCACAACACGCATTATTTATTACCGATCGCAACAGATTTACATTTATCTCTATTGGCTTTAAAACATAACGCACAAATATAATAAATATTGTGCATTGAAGTGTTTTTAGTAACTTAGAAAAGGCTGCCTTGCTCAAATGTTGTGCCACCTTTGCCAAAATTGGACCCCTTTGGCTACATATTTCGAGAGCAGTCAGAGCTTTAACATAATATATAACCAACTTCCAGACAAACAATGCTAAAAAATGTCTACATCAGTCAGCAGTCACAAGTCAGCTTTTGGCAACATTAGCTAACCTCACTGGCATTGTCAACATTTCCTGCAGTGGCATCACAGTAGGGGCCAATCACTGCCTTCACATTAAAATGCTGTTTTTGGGAAGAATGCAGGAGGTGTTGAATTAGTGTCAACTCCTCCTGTAGTTTTACGCGTCATTATCTTATTGCAGCAAATAACAGAACAGAACTGAAAACTCTGGCGCCCCTGCTGTGGAAACGCCTTGTGACCGACAGAATGACTGCTGCCAAGCAGTGATGATTCACCCATGAATATTATGCACTGAGGACAAAAAATTGGGCTATAATTGGGAATATAGCGGAAACACTGAATTAGTCAATTTCAATTCTAACTCACAGTGCACACAGAGTCTCTGGAGGAGATCTTTCAATGGCTGGTATCTCAGAGCCCTCTGAGATCTACCCAACCCTAAACCAGGCAGCTGCCAGTGCTCTGATTGCTCCAGTTTAAACTTTTAATGCGAAGAGGCTATTATCAACACTTGGGCTGGCATCATACCATTGCGTTCTGTGCGCATTTCGATTTAGTCTAGAATGAGTAATACACACAATTCCTGCAGTAAATTATTTGTCTTTTAAAGACCCGTCTCAGACAGAGTGAAGGGCCAGATCTGAAGAGTGGCCACTGCTGGTGTGAAACAGGAAACCTGCTGTGAGAGATTTTATAAAATGAAAATCAGGCGGCTCAAATGTTCAGTGTGAGGTAATGAGGTAGTCTTAAAAAATCCTTCTGTGTTACATTTCTTGTTAGACTACTTTGTAAACTGAGCTGGTCTGTTACTTAAATTGAAACACGTTTTAACACTATATCACCATCATTATTTTTTTAATTGCGTTATTATTATGATTATTATGGAAGACCTGAGATGCAAGTGAGAAAATAAATAGTTTTCTCTCCTGTACCTTTTGTTTAGAATGCATGGAGAAATAAAGACTCACTAACTTAGAAAAATTTTCCTGGCAAAACTTTTTTTTCTCCACCTGTTTCACAGATTTAAAAACATTTAAGGAACTTAAATTTAAAAAACTTTATTCTACCATTTGTTCTTAAGTCATAAATACAGAAGAGAAAACAATTTAGATCAGACTTAGAAAATAGATCATAAGACTTGCCTCTCAGGGCTTCTGTAGATTATACATCATAAAATACAAACCAAGCATGTATTATACAGTAAATGCTCATTAGTGAGTGTTATGTCATCAGTGTTTGATGCTTCCCAGCATACACAGTAAACCACACAGAGAATACAGAGTTAACAACACACAAGGAGAACTGTACCATTATACTGTATATTCACAGCAAATATTTACCACTGAACTAAAAAAAAAAATAGATACACAATATTTGTTAAACCACACTTCATATCTTGACCGCAATATCTAGCAAGAAAAAAACAGCACAGAAGATAGAAATACTGTTCAATAACATAACAGAAAATGTATTTCTTCAGTGGTATTTTATGGTTAGTATTCTTGTCGGCCAGGCCTGAAGCCTGGCTCTGTCGGACACTGTAGTCACTGCTGGAGTAATACACTGACCCCTGAATGCCTCGGCCCATATTATCCTTTTGACTCTCTGCCACAGTGACCGATTACCTATGAAGAGCTCAACTGTGCCGACAGACAGACAGCATGACTGCCAGACAGAGTGCGACTGCCAAAGAGAGACAGGCCCAGAGCCATGAGGTCACAACACACGCAGATACAACGGCAAGTTAGACCATCTGGCAGCTACAGAGAGACTGTCTCACTATTTATACTTCAGTGACATTAAATTTAGCTTCATCAAATTATGCTATTTGTTTAAATTTATAGGCATGGCATCTACTGTTTCTAAGAGATAATGACCTTGTTCATGTAGGCTGAATGAAGGATAACATTTTCTTTGTCTTATTCTGAATAAGCCTCTAAATTAGCATTTCACTGGTTGAACTGTTTTAATGTCTTCATCTGTTAATACAGACATTTCTGAACATCTGATCAGTTACCTAGTCCAAAAATGTCATTAAAATATGTTGTCATGTGGCACGCTACAACTTTTAGCCTTTACGATGGTAAGTACATATTTGCATCAAAGGAATGAATACACCAAATAAATACATGCTTTACAGCAACTACAAATTTAAGAGACCAAAGAGATGGCATGGATGATTCTAAATTAAATAGTGCTCAGATCATGCACTTCATACTAAATACTGGTTGTTTTCCTGGAAGCTGTAAACAACTATATTTGAAGTGGATTTCCAGTGATTGCACACTGGATTGCAACCACAAAAGAAGTGTTACATAACCGCATAATGTGGTGATGCAGACAACAACAACAACAGTGTGGCTACACAAACTTAAAAAGGCAACTGAATGAATCGGCCTGCTTAGCTAACCAAAGGATCTACTTGGCTTTCATCTCTTTTAACCCACCGTCATTAATTAGGCTTTGGCTACGCTCAAATGTCCATCCAGTCCCAAGCCAGGAGCGGACTGCCCATAACCACTCCTCGTGGTGAGGACATCCAAGTATGCAGCATGAAGCCCAATCATGAAAAGGCACAGTTTGGTCAAAGTTTGGCAAAGGCCGTCAAAGCAGCTATTCTAAGGCCTGGACATGATTGAACCAGTCAGTCTCCAGCCACGTTTGAGCCCTGGATGGCATCATTAAGGCAAGGTCCACACAAAAAAACAACAGACCATCAAAGGAACATCTTGACCACCCCACAGCGCTTGGCAGACACACAGCAGTTTACCAAAAGAAAGTCTGATGTTTGGAAAGCAATTGATTGGATGTGGTGATGTGGTTCCCTGCATGGCAGAGAGGTACAAAGAAAGAAAGACAGCGAGAAAGGCAAACAGTGTGTGGTGGGAGGGTGATATATATATATATGTGTGTGTGTGTGTGTGTGTGTGTGTGTGTGTGTGTGTGTGTGTGTGTGTGTGTGTGTGTTTTTTTTTTTTTTAAGAGTTTGGTCAACACCAGAGACACTGACAAAGAAGGAAAGGCAGAGTCTCCCTGTTTAGGAGGCCAGAGGTTCACAGCGGGCTTACTCATTAACCAGCCGACCCACCACTCCAACACAATGGAGGCTGCTAACACTCAGATTTGGTGCGATATATGTCAAGCTGGATTTGGTATGGGGCCAATATTCCTGCTGCCCTAGGCTTACGATGTGAAAGAGGTAAATTCAGGTCAGTCAGGCGTCAGGTACATGCTGAGTGTGACGCAAAAGGGCTTATCGATAGATCACAATGGAAGAGCACATAGTGGCAGGAAAGGCAAGGGGCATAATTACATTAGGTGGCACTTGATTGTGTCTACTCAGCAAATTTAAAAACATGTCTTTAAATTATGTGAGTTTTAGTGTAACCACTCATGCACCTGTGTTTTTTATCAATGAGCACTTCAGGATCTTTCCTTCATTTGCTGATTGAGAAACAAACACAGCAGTCAAGCCTTTGTTTTTTGCATTATGTAACATGCATTATACACCTCCATTTGACGTGTTTTTGGTCTATCCAACTATAAATTGAGCATCTGGCACTTATGGCAATGCAGATGTAAAGGATGTCAAAGAGACAGAATACAAAAGACTCAGAGAGAGGATGAAGAATATGAATTAGGGAGGCAAACGGAGGGCAACACTGCAGGAGAAGCTTTGCTACTGAAAGACACTGAAGGTGGGAATTCAACCATCTAAAGGTTAAAACATTTCACAAACTCTCCCGTGATTCTAATCTTGTTACAAACACACACACACAAGTGGGGAGGTGTTTTCCTGGCATCTCTCTAACCTCTGTCAAACAGGGACAGCGTAGAGGTGTTTACTACGAACTCAGCTGGCACAGCTCACAGAGGGCACACACACACCAACACACAATTCTAATCTGAATGGTGGTGGAAAAGCTTAGACAAAGACCAATATAAATGGAAGAGGATTGCATAAAGGCAGACAAATTATACCTACAAAGAGTAACTGAAGATGTGTTCATGAACATAATATACTATCTTCCATTAAAAATGAAAAGTTATACTGGGAAAACAATGCCTTATTCCGTTTCATCAACTTTACTTTAGTTGTTGCCTGTACTGTAATTTAGTCGCAATATAAATTCCTTCAGGATACAGGAGAAAGTCCCTTCCGAAGGTGGTCAGTGCTGTCACAATATTCACAGTGAGGCAGATTGATGAAACACACAATGAAACACACAATTAAGATAACTGTAAGGAACATGCTCATGGGAACAACATGTAGAGATATATGCTCAAAACATTCATGTGTTTTCCTCCTTGTCAGTGGTATTTATGTGAGCAACTACAGGTCATAGGACCAAAGGAATACCCCTTATGGCAACCACAGACAAACCTGAACAAATGGTAAGTTATTAACTCCACGTGCATTTGTTGGGTTTTTAATGGTTTATAGTCTTTAAATAATTCAATTTACAGATGAAGAAATGTGTGTATGTACACCTATGTGTGCGTACTGTATGTGTCTCTGTTTGGACCCAACTCCAGCTGAGAGACAGCGCTCAGTGCCACACCTTCATCCTGGCCTTAGCATGTATTTTAATTTTTAGGGCATGCAGGCAGTGTCAGTACATCCACATAACCAAACAGAAACACGGGACAAAACAAGGATGAACACAGACACAGTGGCATGGATACACGGGATCAATATGACCGTGACCTCCCGAACCTGGATTTATTTATTTTAAATAGGAAAATAAACTTAAACATGGACCATCTACACAGAGCGAGTGGAAGGGTAGCTTTGGTATTTTTGTGACTGGAGGCGCCAGTTATCCATCCTGTTTTACAGCTAGGAATGCAGATGTAATTGTACTGTGACTGCTTTCGCTTTACATTCTCAATTTGCTTTCCAAGTACACATATTGCTGAACGGAAGGGAATCTGTACATTTATCATGGAGGAATTTTACACATCAGGGCAAAGCCATATTAAGTACATGCGTGTGCCAACAGTCATGCCAGCACATTTCTGAAATAATCTGATTCATTTTCTTTTTTTACTGAAATAAAAACTGATTTGCATTGCATGAACTGAAGCTGAGTGCACAGCCAGGATATAAATGATTACTTAGATGTTCACAAGAGCCAGAAGTTTGTGTGGTTATCTGGAAGCTGCTTGATGCGAAAGATTTAGTAACCAGTGAATCTATAGTGCATAATCACATTTTGACAATTTATGTCACTCCAATCACAGACTGCACATGAACACATAACTGCTGCTTTTAGACAACTGTGAATCAGAAATAATAATGTGAATTGTGCTTAGAATGTCAAGCACTAATTGCTAGCGAATCAGCCTGCTTTCCTTTCAATGTGCGCGGGTTTTGAGACTACTTAAACGCCATAGGTATGGCTGTAATTTCTTTGATGTGATTATTGCACATTTTGATGCCGTTTTCGTTTCAATAAAAAGGAATCCCAACCCGCCCCACCCCTGTTGGAGCTTTTTCGCGGGTAAAGCTTCGCAGCCCCAAAAATGGTATTTGGGACAGCCCTAAAACACACACACACACACACACACACACACACACACACACACACACACACACACACACAGTCTGTTAGTGAATGAAATGTGGGCCAGACCATTGTGTGTCCTCCCTGAAGAAAGAGAGCCTTTGATGAACGGGATTTTAACCCCCACACCCCTTGGTTGGCTTCCTTCCTTCCTTCCCTTATTCTCATTGTCCTCTTGTCATCTACTACTTGTCATGGTTATGCTGATGCGTTGCTGTTGGTACTACTTCCTATTGGTGTGGTTTGTGCGGGATGCAGGACTGATGACATAAAAACTAGTGCATAATGTGATAATTTGTCAACATGCAGAATAAAGATAGCCCTCTATGTTAGTCATTGACATTGACAGTCATGAACCAGTTGTGACAAGGTGTCATTTTGTGTTAACATGGGATGAGCTGATGAGTCTCATTCTCCCTTCTACTTGTATCACACCCAAGTACTGTATGCATAACCAACATGGTTAACAGCCTTTCAAACATATAAGACAATGCAATTTCAGTCCAGTGAAGACATTACTACACTTTGATTAACACAATCTAAACTGCACTGACGATGGAAACCCCATCTGGTGGGATAAAAGCAGGATTAAATACACTGATTATTATTTGCAGCTACTATTTGACCCACGCCTGAGTTTGCCATATGGCACAGCCTGCCTTGTGCATAATCACTATTGCCTGTCTCCTTGTTGCAAATCAGATCAATTTACACCCTACCATTGATTCTACTGGTTGCTGTTCTTCATGAATGTCTTTAAATATTAGATTAAAATGCTATGTAAGCAGGAAACCAGTTCACTGCTTGCACTAGCCAACCTGACACTAATCTCTCCAGTTGGCACATCTGAAAATGGAGCTTGCATTTATTGAGCTTTTCTGTATTCACAAAGAACAGTACGCCGTAAATAAAGATAAGATAATCAATGAGGATAAAATAAGGACTGAAAATAAAAGTGCAAATGTAGTGCTTGCACTACAGTACTTAAATAAGAGTTTTGAGGTTTTATTTTGGGTTGATTTTGAATATTGCACTGATTTAAATATTAATTGTAGTAGAAGATTTTTTTTACTTTACTGTCCTAATTGGAAGCCGGCATGCCAAAAAATGGAAAAAAGAAGCTATTAGGTTAGCCAGACACAGCACACTCATTAAATAGGTTAAAATATCTGTAGCATGGGTATGATGTGAATTTAAAGAATTTGTTGTTGCTTCAATAATTTGCTCAAATCATGTGATGCGACCTAGATAGTACTGGATCTGTCTCAAGTATTGTCACTTGCCTCCTTGTCATGAGATGAATTTCCAAAGCAGATACAGCATTGGAAATAAATCTAAATATCTCATCAGTCTCAGTTCTAGCTGATTCTGTGTGTGTCAGAACACCGCAAATGTACAGCTGAAACCCATCACAATATCATACATCTCAAGCTATGACTCCAACAAATCAGCAGCACTGGCAGAAAGTCAGAGGTCAGAAAAAGTCCACTCACACTCTTTCATCATGCCGATGTCAATGCAGCGCTTGAGACGGCAGGCCTGGCAGTGACGCCGGTTGTCCTTGGTGATGGTGCAGCTCCCATTGAATGGACAGGTGAAGGAGGCCTTGCGCTTCATACTGCGCCTGTAGGATTAAACGAGTAATTAGTCAGTTACTAATTTAGAATCGTTTAATTTCCATTGCAGGGACAAAGGGAGCTGACTTCATGCTGCACACTGAAGGGATATCATAAATAACGAAAACAATTGTTACTGATGATAATGCAACTTTCCTCTAAAGGACTGGATGGATATTTTTAACCCTTCCAGATGCAACACATGTATAACCATTTCAGAACCAAAAGTTAACTGCAGACCATACTGAAATAAGCAGTCAAGTCAAAATGACTGTTCCTTTGAATAAATATTTTATATACAGTGCCATAAGATTTAAAAACAAGCATCACAGCCTAAGTAATGCACAGTTTATATATACTGTATATATAATACATATATTTTACATAAAACCTTTTAGTAATTACTAATTAAACTCGTTCCATTCATAATAAAAAACACAGTTTGTCTGAATGGATGGCTTCTTTACTCTTCTTTCTTCAGCTGAGGAGATTTAAATAACTCATAATACTTGAGTAATTACTGAATCCTATTTAGAATCATTGATGAATGAAAAAAAAGTATGTGTGTGTCCGTTTGTGTATGAGAGAGCAAGCGAGAAAGAGGGGAAAACAGATAACAAACAGAAGGATTATGGACTCCACTGAATAATGTATATTGTTCTGAAAACATTGCATGAATGTTCATGCAGACAGACAGAAAAGCACATGCTGTGTACCATAACACCAAACACAGTGTGCACTGACATCAGGCTGCCATACGCGCATACTCTTTGAATGTTTATTTGTTGTTGGGCAGTGGCAACCTGTTAAGGAGGAGCATGGCAGCCAGTAAAACAATTACATAAATTCATATTGCCGCTATTCAACAAAAACATTTATCTCATTAATACATCTATAATTTAGGAAGAACAAAAATAATTAATTAATTAATAAATAAATATGCATTATTGATTTAAATTTCTGAGAAACTGAAAAGACCACCAAAAAGCATCTGCAGTGTTTCTAACAAACAAGTTGAATGCCATGTCAGTGCTACTGACATCAACACACACACTTCCTATAATCCCATCATCCGCACACAAAGAAAAATAGATAACGTGAACACATGCATGTCGACTGAGGCACCCACCTGAAGAACCCCTTGCAGCCTTCGCATGTCATGGCATTAAAGTGGAAGCCGGTGGCCTTGTCACCACACACGCCGCAGATCCGCGGGGCGTTGCGGTCGAGCTCCTCTGACCCCACCACCGACGTCGTCACCGTCATGGGCTCCATCACTACAGAGAAGAGAAAAAAAGAGAGAAGAGATTAGAGCCCATTTAATCATTTGACACTGCTGGTCGGCTCCTTGTTTAACACATAAACACAAAGAGATACAAAGGTGGGGAATGTGTACTGTCTGTGTACATCCATGAATTTCACCAACCTCGAATAAAGCTTAAAAGGCAGTTTGTTTCCCCTGCTTGGGTGTTGTGTGGGAGTGTTTGAGTGTGTGCTTGATGGGGAGGTGTGTGTTTTCCTCCTCTTATACAAACAGGTGTCGGGCTATTAGCATATTTAACAAAAGGCATCGACAGCCACACTCTGCATCTCACAGCTATTGGTTGAATGACTCAGCAGACACAGGTATACACACACACACACACACACACACACACACACACGCACAAACAAATGCCTACAAATACACAAAATAGTAAGAATCGTGAAATTACAATTTTAATTGGAAAGACAATTAATGACAGGAAGAGGGTCATTTGCCAAAGGCTAAAAAATGGCCGCTACATTTAATACTGCCAAGATGAATATTTTCTACAGTGCTCATTTTCCCACACACACTTACACCACCTGGCCGTCCCTTATGAAATAAACAGCAGTAGAGTAACACACACCGATGGGCCAACTGTGCGCAAACATAATCCATATCAATCTGTACAGAAAGATCCTCTGCTTGAAGTCGGGATTCAAGAGATGAGGATACTTTAAGGAAGTCAAAAAGGAGAGGAGAGAAATCATGGAAGATGAAAGGAACACTGCATATAGTAGGTTTGATCAGTGGGTCCCAGTGCTGGTCTGTGCAGAATGTGCATAATATGGTCACACAGGACTGACAAACGCACTCTGGCTGGGTCTTTAATTATATCTTAATGCATATGCTGATGATGTGACCTCATGAATATGTTTCAGCTGAACCGAACTAACTGCATAAACCCTTTGCAAGAAAAAAGAACTTAGAGAGACACACACACACACACACACACACACACACACACACACACACACACAAAAATGTGTTAATCAAGTAGTTTTAGTGGCCTAAAGTCAGTTATTCAAGATTATTGGATAGTTGATAGTGAAGATACAGACAGTAAACAAGTGGAGAGAGAGAGAGTGATGATATGCAACAAATGTCCCCAGCTCATATGGTACACCCCCCTTAACCATTTCCGCTACCAGGGCACCCCATTTTTTCTGAATAAAGCTAATGAGGGAACATAGAACAAAGGTGACCGGGTACTTAATGACAGGATGTGTAGTGAATTATGTCTGCAATGCAGATTAGATAAATATTGTACAACTAACTCAGGTCTGTATTTGTCTAACACTATATTACATTTTACTACTTTTAATATTAATTTAAAGGCACAATAAAGTAGTTTCTTTACTTCCCTAATATGATGTTTTTGTTGCAGGAAAAAAAAACATGAGAGTGAGAGTAACTCTGGTTGTTTTGATAGGAGGGGCAGAGAGATTACTTAAAAATGAGTGACCGCTTTATTGGTTTTATTTTATGTTCACATGTACTAGTACAGGATCATGTTACAATTAAAGATTTGCTGCTTTCCACAATGTTATGGTTTCCAGGAAGTTAATATGTTCATTTCATTGTGTCTTTAAGGGCTTAAATTCAGTTCAATTTAGCTTTAAACTTTTGTGACTCAGGCAACACCAGGGAACAGTAAATACAACGTAATAATATACCAGTTTACTCTTCCCGTGTGTGCGGCGTTGCGCGTACCTCAAAGAGAGGATTGAGTTCGTGCTGAGCATTCCCAGCAGGTGTAGCGTCAGTTGTCGTCAAGCTAACATTTGCAGTAGAGCCTCTGGCTCTAATCGCTCTGCGGAGTCGATTGGCATGGACTTTTTGGTAAATCCAAAATTTGCGAGCAAGTTTCCTTGTTTTCTTTTTGATGAGTTTACTTGTCATAGAAGTAGGGCTCAGATAATGTCAAACAAGGACAAAGATAGGAGAAATTGGTGTAATGGATGCCGAGAGAGAAATAGTGAAAAGAGGGGAGAAGGGAGGCAGGTGAAGGATGGAAACAAAACATAGTCAGACTCCATTAGCTCTCATTACATCTTGGCTAGTTGAAGCTTCAGCTCCGCTTCCCAGGAAAATACAAACACACACACACGCAAGCAAGCAAGCAAGCAAGCCAGGAGCTACTGGTGGTGAATTATCAGTCCCATTACCCAAACAGGGGCTTGTCTCATTCACAAACATGTCGGTGATTTCAGGTTACAGTGCGCGGTGGGATGGGTAAGGAGTACGTTGACAGGACAGCACGCAAAAACAAGACCACAAACCATTAGTCATCAAAAACAGCTTTTTATCTGATGCAGCAGCAGGTGAATAATGAAAAAGATAGAGGCATCTCAACAGATCTGCAAAAACAAAACACCAAAACAAAGTGCCGTTTCATTAGTGGTGCTGATTAACAACAATGCGAGTAGGCTTAACAACTCTATTTCTCGTTTAATCACTTCTGTCACTCTTTTTTCCCTTTTATGTGTTTTCTCTCACTTGTTTCTAATTCGTAACACTGCTTAATAATTTGAATTTTTATTTACTTATAGTCAGCATGGTTAGTTGGTTGGATCTCTCCCATTCTCTTTAACAATAATTGTTCTGTTTTCTCAAGCATACACTTTTTCTATATCTACTTTAAGAGAACAAATCTATTAGCATCTTCATCATCACCATCATCTTTTTCTTTTAAGCGGCAGCAGTCAGGTAGGAAAATATGACAGAATGTGTATGTGATTATTAAGCCCAGTTCAGACCAAAGACTGCCGATGAAGATGACGAGTTGAAACTTGCAACTAGCTGCAACTAGCTTTACACCAATGTGACTAAATGAGACGGTGCATAATTTGTTGAATGAGGAAAGTGATAGTGACTTATTTGCTACAGTTGCATTTAACAATTAGTTTTTTCCAGTGTTAAAACTAGAGATATCCAGAGCTGATCCTAAAGATCGGTATCGGGGCCGATACGGGCATATTTTAATGGATCGTATCGGCTAAAATAAAGTCGATCAAAATTTGTTTCTTTCTTTACTGTACTTTGCTGTTCTGTCCACTGCAGTCTGCTAGCGTTGCAGAGTGACTGAGTTAGACACTAAGGTTGGCAAAATACATGGATTTGCTAAACACAGACACCAAAGAATCTGTTCTCTCTGCTCCTCCTTTATTAGTAAAGAGCAGTGTACAAAACATTCAGCTAGCAGCTTCTCATTTTTAGCCGTCACTATTGCCGGTTAAAGTGATAAATGTTGCCGGCGGCAGGTCATACCAGCAGCCGGTAATTAACGTTAATTCCATGAGTAACTTGATGGCAGGCTTAAATAAAACTTGACTATAGGGAATGTGAAATAAATAAGAGAAAGAAACAAGAGAGGCAATGTTGAGGACGTTGCTGGACGAAACAGCACTCGGCTTTGTATAATGGATTCTTCATGGATCCATTTTCATTAAAAGTGTGTGTGTGTGTGTGTGTCGACACTGAAGAGCTGATTTATTAAACATGTTACACAGCTAAGGTCAGATCATGTCTGTGTATGAGGAAAATATATACAGTACAGTTAGCACATACACAGGTTCATACACAGATAGAGCTGATTATGATTAGTATAACTTGTACACAGTTTCCCCATGGCAACATTAAAAGCACAATCAGTAATTCATAATAACTACTAATACATTCAAAGACATTCTTTGCTTCTTTATGCGAGTAAACTTCATGGTTATATATAGAAACTATAGAACTATAGAAATGTTTTTTTACTTCTAGTCATGTATACTGTAAGACATCTAGTTCTATTATTTAGGAAAGCAGAAGTTATATTATTGTGAAAATGTAACTAGGACTCTATACCTTAGCTGTGAATTTGTACACAGCTCCTCATCTCGGAAGAACTATAAGTAAATACCTGTATTAAGCAATATGGCTACAAACACATTTTAACTTTTTTAGATAATTATTTTCAAGGTGTCTTCATTTAGATATTTTGCAGATAAGAAAAGAAACATGTGATATGATGACAGGGAAATCATTTACAGAACTATAATTAGGTCATACAAATGCATAATTTAAGTGTCAGGACATAGAATGTGTTATTTTGTGGGTCCCTACATGACAGAGGAGTACCTCCGTACAGTATCTTCCTGACTCACCAAAGAAAAACTCCTTGGGGTCGTGGTCAGCCAGCTGACTGTCCGAGGATGGCTTGTTTAAAATGTAAAAGTGGAACTGTGTTTTGTCAAGCTAGTCCACCACTGTTCACCTCGTATGCCCTGTTTACAGCCTTGTGACTCCTAACACTCACTGCACCTACAGTCCTTGCTGATTGTTGACACAATAACAAAATTCAATGCTACATCAATAGTGTTGCGAAAGACTGAACGTTGAAAACCTGACATTTACAAACTTTCAGAGTTTTACAAACTTTGACTTATCCACCAGATTAATTCCCACTTCAAAGTCATGTCCTGAGGGTGTACACATGCAGACTGGTATAAGTAAGTAAAACAGAAAAGGCTTAAATGCACAAATCTGGATCTACAACATTCGGAATCAAATAACTGAAATCATATCAAAAGCATCAAACACACTCCTCATTTTTTACAGGACTTCATGAGCATCAATGTTTTTTCTTGTTAGCCATTGTACTGCAATGGTATTAAATTTTTAGCTATTAAACACAGGTACTCAAGTCACATTTCTGTTGTCATGGCAACAGCATCCTTGCTTGTTATCCTATCCCATCTGTTTCATTCCTCTTGCTTTCTTCCCTTTATGTTTCACTTTGCTGCTCGTCTCCCCCTCCGCTTTCACTAATCTCACTCTCCATCCTCAGCTGTAAACACAGTCGTCCATGTTGATTCTGAGAGCTATGCAGAGTCGGCTACAAGCGACATCTGATGTCAACAGATGAAACATTTAGTGAGAGGGATAATCAGGCCAGATTACAGCAGTGCCGCTCTGTCTGTTTTTGCTGATGCTGATGTTATTTTCCTCCCATATAAGTGGTGAGCAGTGCAGCTGAGTGCCATCTCACCATGTTCATATTCATAAACCCCCCCATAGTATGTAAACACTAAGGTCCTTGAGACAGACCATTAAGACTCTATCACCATGCAGTGCCTGTAATGGCCAATACAATGCTGTGGTGCACCTGTAAAGGTTACTGAAGTGGTGCTTGTTCCCCACAGCAAAACATGTTTTTAGTTATTTTGGGTTCTTTAGTAAATTATGAAATTCATCACATACTTGAAAACTGAAAACTTTCCCACTGCACATTAATGACAATAACATAATTCTACTTATAGAACACCAAAGACAAATTCAACTTTGCTTTTACTGCCTGTAATTATATATTAATAATGTATTTAGAAAAGACATATCTTTAAAGTGTTAAATAAGGGTAAAATAACGGTCCCAATGATCATAGGAGAGGGTTTTCTCAGACATAAGTTATGAGGAAAAAACACCAAATCCCTACACAAAAATATCCATCACATACCAATAATTGCTGTATCGATGCCCAATAAACACTCCCTACTTCATTGGAAAGTATTCTGCCAACACAGACAAAGCCCACCCAGGCCAGATTACAACAGCGTAGAAATTGTTGTACTGCCTTCGAAAGCTCCATGTAGCTTCTCAGACTTTTTGTCTGCTTTTCCTTTCTCTTTCACTCGAGCCCCTTCTGTGCCCCTTGGAGGCCAGTCAAACTACTGTGCTGCGTTTGTCTTCATGCTTCCCTCCTATCATAAATCTCATGTTCCAGTTTCCAAAACCTATGCAGCCTATGAGCTGCTAAAACAACAAGACCACCTGACTGGAGAGGAGGAAAGAGGAACATGTCCCATTCTATGTATGTACTTATTCTTATACTATGCAATAAACTTTAGGTAGGCTTGGACTACCCAGTGTGTGTGTTACTGTGTGTGAGGCTTTCTGTTGGAGCATGAGGTGGACTTATCAATATATTGATGAATGTATTGTATCTTTACCAGAGTGTGCTGTTTTCACAGTCTGAGGAATGCTTTCAGAAACCACAGGCCGACAAAACTGATTATTGTTATTTTGTTGAAAAGAAAAGCGTTGAAGTTGCTGAACAACAAATTGGATAAACTCAGTTTGGCATGGGCTGCACTTCAGTGGATAAAATTGTTTTAACCATTTCTACTTTGTCTCAATAACTGCTCTAACAGAAGAAAAAGTGACCATGGTGACCAAATGTCTGCGAATTTGGGAGACAACAAGGTCCGGGAGCTCCTTACCCTCCAAGCAGAGGACGAGATCAACAACACGTATGTTATACATCATACTAGAGGCTGACGCTGTTGTGTTACACGTCATGCCTCTTTTGCTTTGTGGAAGTTTAAACATACTGCAACTTGTTTTACCAATCTCTTGTGAAAATCTTGTATCATAAATGCATTAAAAGAATGTTTAGCATTCTTGTTTGACTAGTGCCTTTCCCACCTTTCATATCTCATGTTTACTGAGTGGCCACGTGCTGCTGAAGTGGTTTGAACTTGGCAACAGGGAAGCATAGAGGTTAAAGAGATTGTCCCTATACTAAGGACCTGAAGTGTCCCTGAACTACTGCACCCAAACCCCTTCCAGCTGCAGGGCTGCTGCTCCGTGGCTGACCCTGACCTCTGACCTCTAAGTGGAGGTGGCAAGAGAACAACAATTCCCCCACAGGAATCAATAAATCACACCATTGTCTGAAAGAGACCCTCTTTGTTTAAATCGGTGCCTGCTCACAGAAAAGAAGTTGGTGACCTTAGTCACATGTACACTGACTATGGAAATTTTGCATTTTGGAATTTTGTTGAGAAGATACATAACACATAGGTAGAGATGCTTATTCCAGCAAAAAAAAAGAGGCAAAACATAATCTATCGCAACTATGTGCCTGTTTAAGGTCTACAAATGCGATTCAAATGCAACCACTGAAGCTGCAGTATGAATCAGATCCCACCAATAGATGAATCAAAGCCAGACCTGCTGTGAGGCAACATGTTGATGACTCAGAGAAGAAGTGAAAAGACCACCCACTGCTGTTGTGTAGGGACGTCCTGATGTCCTGTAATAATCAAGACTAATCCAACTGCCGGAATTCATTCATATTTTCCTACATAATACAGCTACACACTGTAAACCTCTGTTCAAATTAGTAAGCAAGATAGATTTTTTGACAAGTGAAAAAGTCTATTAACTTCTATTAGATTTTACTGTTGAAATTCAGACGATGAAGTTCAGAAGCGGAGAGGAAGAGGAGGAAGAAAAGCCTCCTCTTCCTCTCTGCTCTCTCAGGTGTGCTGTGAAATGGAATCTGCTGATTCAATGTATAGGCGGCACAACAGGGAGCATGGCCTAGTTTTACCACCAGCTGCCTCATAATGCGCCTCACTAACAGCTAACCGCCATAAACTCCAGTCCAGTATAATGCAACAAAGTGGCTGCCGGGCCAGAGCTTAACACACACACACACACACACACACACACACACACACACACACTCAAAATCCCACTAGTCAAAAACCAAACGGCCGATCCTTATGTTTCCCTACAATGATATTACACAGACTTCTGGCTCTGCCATCTTTAGGTTTGACTTTACAAGGGAAATTCTGTTTGACCAGGGTGGGTTTTCTTCTTAAGAGGGTCAGTCCCCAGGTATTTTATTCCTGTTTGATTACAGGTATTCTCCTAAAGTCGTCCCAAATCCCTCTAATCTGAGGTAGGCTGAACATAATACTTTAATTTGGATTTAGTGTAACAATCGACTAGTTTCTATTATTTTGTCCATCCCATAATATCAATGAAGGAAGGCTAAATAACAGAAACATCTCTCTGTATAATTCAATACAGTTTAACAGCACCACAAACTACAGCCTCCAAAGTGGAATCAACATCCGACACTTTGTCCAGATGGTTGAACAGGTGTTGAAATAACCAATTATCTTATTTTATAAATAAGAGGACGCATCTTAATATTAAGATATATTTTGGATCACGTTTCATAAAATAAAAAAGTGGATAAAAGTGCAACTTTTGCGCTTTGTCAGTTACAGTAATTTACTTTCAATCTATCTAATTCTCAATGGTGAGTAATCAATCACCAATAAATTAACATCCCTAACATACACAAATGCACACGTAGTATAATGCCCCTCTGAGCATTAGCTATAAATACAGGCTCTCTACTCTAAGTTGCTGATTCTTCATTTTTCCCCATCATACAACCACACACAGCAAAAACCAGACCAGGGTTTAATCTCCTTCACATGTGCCCGCTCACCAGCAGGAAAATGCTTAAGATGCTGCTAATTATCTGTATGGCGTGCCAGTGTATGTACAAGTGTTTTATACAGGCGCTATAATAACAGGTTGAAAAAAGCTGAGCTGGGATAAATACAGGTGAGCACCCTGGCTCACTCTGTCTCTCTCTATTACTGCAGGTGGAGGCACACAAACATGCACATACACGCCTCTGCCTCAGACACACACAGATTCCAACATGGGAACAGCCCGGAACAACCCAGCTGTGCACACGAAGAACATGTTAATGAAATTAAATCACACACATGCACAAGCTGCCTGGGTGTACAGTAAGCAGTGGCAGGATGTGGGGATACGAAAATGACTAGCCCACCAAAATATATTTCCCTTTTGAGGCTTTAGGCCAAAAAACATGTCAGGCAGAAACAGAACGCACTTGATTTGTGGTTCGTACCTCTTTAACATCACCTCCACTTACTCCCTCCATTTCCCCCAGCCTTCAGTGTAGCATTTTAATAACTTCTGAATGCATTACACTCACAGGACAAGGTGCCTGGCATACATATACACACACATACAAACATCAAAGAGGTGTGACGACCCTCCTGCTTTAGCAGGGCCTGCTGTGGGAGTGCTTGTCTGTGTTGCCTTTCAGGTCCCTGGTAGGCGGAGTCCATTAGTGCAACTGGGAGCACCTGGCCAGTCTCCCAGGAGTATTTAAGACCCTGCTGTCTCTGTCTGCGTTCTGTCCCTTCTTCTGGCAGTATGGTTTTTGTTTGGCTGGCTTTGGCCTGTTACTAGCTTAAGTTTTACACTATACAACACTGCCCATTCATCAGTCATTCACTCAGCCATCTTCTGACACACTGATACCACTGATTAACACACCTCATAACTAATATTTTTTTCAGTTATGGTATATTATGTAATAAATTTGTACCCTTTCAGTTTAAAACCGTCTAACTCCCATTTTTTTTTGTCATGGCTCTTCCTGGGTTACGAGCCAGGTCACGGCAGAGGACATTTTAATTCCCTCATCTCACAAGTCTCCACTTTGGGGGGTGGGTTATCAAGAGCTGTGTTCCACACGAGTTATTTTTATGATTGGACCAATACGCTGTTTGACAATACACCTGACCAAAAAGCATAAAAAGTGTAAATCCTCAGTGTCCTATTATAGTCTAGGCTGTTTGCCATGCATTGCCATTATACAAAGTAGTAGTTCTAGTGTTTTCTGTCATGAAACTGGTAAAGCTGTGAGCAATCAATCTTTATTTAATTCATCTAATTCACAAGTGTACTGAAATTGAAATGTGGTGTCTGATTAGATTAAAATTCCATCCATTTAAGACGGTACTCAAATCTGTTTTGACCCAGACCTGGCCTCCTTCTGTGTTCCCTCTCCTGCCGCCAATCCACAACAGCGGCTTTGAACTTTAGACCTTGTTTTCTAGGCAGAGGATGAAAACGAACAGGCTGTCAGGCTGCTGGCAGACTGACAAGGAGATGGAGGGGGAGGAGCGAGAGGAAGAGAGGGAGAGACAGAGAAGAGCTTGTAAAGAAAGGAATGAAGTAATGAAAAAAAAATTGAGGCGGGAACTAAGGAATGAAAGGAGAAAGGGAGAGAGAGACACAGTGAAGGGGGAAGGTAAAGGAGGCAGAAAGGGGGAAAAAGGCTGGTGAAGGAAACAAGAAATGTAGAAAGGAAGATAGCAAAGGCACGTGGTTGAAGAAATACAGGTAAAAGAAAATAAAGATGCAAGCAAGTGAGGATAAAAGGAAGAAGATGAATTCTTTCCATCACACACCACATGAGCTTTCTTCTAGTGCCACCCTTGGGCCAAAATGTCAAGTTTTACCCACACCTTCACACCTTATAGTTTTTCAAATGTGACAATCAGGAAATTGTCTTTTTTTTTACAGCTGTCTTTGTAATGCATGTGTATGGCCTGTGGAGTCTCTGTGGGCCCAAGGGTGTCATATGATCTGCCCAGCACTGTTCCTGACAGCTTAATTGTGATGGCTTAAGAACTGAAGCTGTACAAAGTATACACACTGAGAGGCAACATATTTCTAGCACAGAGCCCATTCATCTTTTAAGTGTGTTTTATTCTGTTTTGTTTTGTCAGTGTTCAAAGAGCACAGAGGCATGTGAGGTGTACACACTGAAGTGTTCTGGGCAGAAGTCCAACCACAGTAGAGTTTACGTAAAAGGCTGACAGCCCTACATGTTTACATTATTTGTAGTTCACACTGTCTTTAATTACGCTTAATGTAAAATTTCCAAACCATATTAATAGCTTGACAAGACTGAGAGACAAAGTTCTCTCGCTACGTGAGCTGAGGCTCACTCATGGCTGATCAATACATTCTTGTCAAATGTTGACCTCGAATATGTGAATAAGGGCAAAAGGACCAGCTGATTGACTGGAACATCATGTCAGAGTCAAAGTAAGAATCCAGCCGCGGGATGTATAACTGAGCCACACACAAAGGCTTATAATAACACCAGCCAGGAAGTATTTCATCTTTCAATAGGCATAAAGGGCCATTTCACCATTGTCACCAAGCATGATGTTACTGTTACCTGAATTCAAAGTCCAACTGTTTCTAATATACTAAGTGTTAGCTTCCAAAGCTTCTTTCATTCAGATCAGGGCTCCAACAATTTTGATTAATTTAATTAGTTGATTAATCGAATAATTGCTAGTTGCAGCCCTATTGACCACTTATGTCACAAAGGTGACTGTCCACTAATCCAACACTGTACAGCAATGCAAAAACATTTTCCCATAATTGTAATAAATAAAAGTATGTTTACCATAATGTTAAACACTATTAGTTTACAAAGCTAAAATGCTAAATGTTCACAGTTGTACTTATAAACCTCACAGGAGCCATTGTGCAGTTGTTGAGCAGTATTTGATACCAACAGGGACAATATGCCATTTAATTATTTTACTCTCCATTGTCCTGTATAAAGTCATTAGCACATTGTTTCTATGTTAGATTTTGCCATAAAAACAACAGCTGTCTGGTTTTGAAGATGCATCTGCCTTCACTCAGATGGGCCAAGCAATACAAATAACACAATACAGGCTGTAATTCAGGCCAGATCTCTGATGATGTAAACTGTGATCTGGTGGACAGCACACAGAGGTGGTAGCGAGCGTTGGAGACACGGAGCATAGTGGTAATTTATATATGTCCACATAGGTGAAAAATGTTTGAGATATTCCAAATAAAACTAATCCTACAAGCATTCAATACATAAGAACATCAAATATCTGTAACAATGTGTTGTAGGAGCAGCAGGTGAAGGACCCAAATGCAGACACTGTACAGAGGCTCAAACATTTATTGTAAGCTTACTTGAAGAACAGACAGACAGGCAAGCAAGCAAGCAGGGAGGGAAGTCCAGAGTCAGGAAACACAAGGAATAAGTCCAGCTCAGGAACACACAAGGAGAACACAACACATCCAACCAAGGACACATGACAATTAGCTAACAAAGGACAGGGACTGATATAAATAGGGAAAGACTAACGAGGGGAATCAGGCACAGGTAAGCAATGGGGAACAGGTGAATACAATCAAGGGTAATGACACTCAAGGCAGAGACACGAGGGCAGGAGCACAGTGGAAACAGGAGACACAACTTCAAAATAAAACCAGACACTAAACACAGACATAAACAAGACAAGACAAAGTCCATGGATCCTGACAATATGGCCTTGTCCTTCCTAAGAAGCCCACCCACTACTTCCACAGAGAAATGTTTCCATTACATAAATTATGACCTGAGCACACATTCCACCTGATTCATAAGTCACACCCTAAGGTAAACATGTATTGGCAACATTAAGATAAATTATTAGTTTTCTCTAAAGATCTGTACACGAAGCCTCCATTCCCGTGTTCTTTGCTCTGACTCATTAACAGCCAAAGGTGAAGGCGAGGGTCGTGGCAGCCTCATTCAGGCAAGAGAGGAAGCTGTCTAAGCATTCATCCAGCGAAGCTGTCGAGTTTCTGTGTGGTCTGTGTGTGTGGGTGTGTGTGTGTGTTACAACAGCAGCTCAGCAAAAGCAACTGGACGTGTGTATTCATCTTTTCTTGGGCAACAACCAAATGTAAATATAAAAAATATATATAGTATAAATAGAGTAATGAATATAGTACTAGGCCTGATGCAACAAGAGAAAGCATTATGTAACATTCACAAAATGTAACACTGCATAATACACCACAACAACACTGCAAGCAGGCATAGCAGACTTTTGTGCAACTTCTAGCCCACGCATTGTCACATCTGACTTCTGTATTTAGCTTCATGGAAGCAGCTCATCTGAAATTATTGTTTGTTTTATAGATCTTTGGATTGTTTTCAAGTGGATTTTAATGGTACCTTCTAAGAAGGTATTTTGTTGTTTTATTAATTCCAATGACAGTTATCAATGTCAACTGTTACCATGTCAACAGTTCCCATTGGAAAATGATTTATTGCTTACATTTCCATTGCTGTTTACAGAACAATGAAGTCCAAAGAGAGAGTGTCTTACCCACCAGACAAGTGGAAAAAGAGAGGCCTTATGTCACTTCCTTCAGTCACATGGTGACTGGAAGTCCAGTACAGTAATCCTGACCAGCACAGCAAATATGAATAACGCCATGGACCTCGTTGGCTGGATAAGACTGCGTTTTCTGTTGAAACCCTCTAGGCTCTGGTCATGGCTGCTGTGAGCAGTATAATGTAGATACTGTATACAAAGATAATGTTACTGTTCTTGAATGCATTTTTTGAAAGGCCAACATGTATTTTCTCAAATTAGTACATACAGTACTAGGTAAAAGGTCTACAATGAAAAGGTGCTTTCTAGGGCTCTCACTTTTTATTTGAAATTTCAACATTCGTTCCAATGTAGTATGTATTTGAACTGTAATGTTTGAATTTAGAATTTACAGACTGTTTGAAGTAGTTTGCCTTGTGATCCAGGAGAGGGCACTCTAACAGTTCACTATCAGCTTGACCAATTGCATGGAATGGAGGACACTAGCGAGCAAAGCCGTCCTGAGCGGACAATCACGACACCAAGGCATCTGAGAAGCAGTGTGTGGAAGTACTTTGGGTTCTACACCGTAGATGACAAAGTAACTAACAAAGATAAGGCTGTTTGTCGACTTTGTACAAAGCAGCTGTCTTACTCTGGACTCACCTGCTAGCTTGCCACCCAAGTGAGACAGCGAAGGCACCACAGACGAGCGGAGAAACGTAAGTGTACAACCTTGTTGTGCTTTCCTTCTCATGCTATTGATTGCTCAACCAACCTCAATCAATTGATTAATAGGTGACTCCATAAAACCCCTCTAAAATACCAAATATTGTACCATTACACTGAAAACGAATGGCAAATACCCATCAAGTTAGCAGAAAGGTGCCTACAAACTGCCTATCTTACCAAAAGTCCAAAAAATTCTATTATTCAACTTTATTTTAAAAAATTGAGAAAATAATAGAGAACAGTAAAAGTTGACAGTACCAGTGTAGGCCTGACTGATACTGCCAACATGAAGTCCGAAACAAAGTAAATGAAGTGTTTCTGTTTATTTGTTTGTTAGTTTCTCCCCACCTCTATTTTCTTTATTTTGATTGTCTGGTTCAGTTCTCGTCTGGTTTGGTTTTGATGAATTCTGTTTGTTTATTCAAAATGCATGCTGATTTAATTGCTAAACAAAGTAAGCATACCCTTTAAAGTACACGTAATGCATTTGCCTGTATATCCTGTCATGAGTCATACCTGTGCTTCATTACTCCTGAAGGAAAGGTTTTACAACTCTATTACTAAAAACAAAACTATTATTATTACCTCTTTATTTGGGCTATTCTGTATATTTTTTATCTTGCAGGTGACATCCCAATGTCCTTCCTAGAATGAAAACTATATTGTATACTGTATATGCATGCATACTGCATATTTGTAACATTACCAAACAATGAATGGTAACATTGGCCTAAACTTCAGCTGCCTTTTGGTGGAAACTCCGAGGAGTAAACAGACTTGCAAGGAATAAATAATAATATCATCCTCAGCTACCACTGACCTTTTACTACTATGATAGAGCTTCTTCCATTTTCCTCCGAGCAGCCAAGCACAGTAGCTTACAGTTGACACTCCTCCATACAAAATCTCCCTGGGTCCAGAGGTGTAAATTCCACTTCAGGCTCTTCCTCTGCCTTCCTTCCTCTGGTTTAACTGTCAAGCTGCTTCTCTTTTCTACCAGATGCTTGCATATTTGAACCATCAGAAACAAATTCAGCCTGCAGCTGTGTCAGTGATACCGAGAAGTGGGGGCAAAGGGCCAACAAGGGGAAACCTGAAAGTTAATGGTTAATCTGACAATTGGGGTCAGCAGGGTGAGGGCAAACTCCACAAATACAGAACAAGCAACAAGAAGGGCGTGGAAGGGGTGACAGTGGGGCAAATATTGTACAAGGTTAAGAGCAAGAGAAAAGGAAAGACAAAAATTACATAAAAGAAGAAATAAAAAGGAGAGAAGATCTGAAAGGCAGGGGGATGTACTAAGAAGTGAAAAGGCGGGGGGGGCAGGAGGAAAGAAGCGAATGAAGGAGATGTGAATGAGGTTAAAAAACAATGTACAGACAGGAAGGAAAGGACAGAGAAAGGAAACAAGGAAAAGAGGGAGTGAAAGGAGCCAGAAATGAGGAAGTAAAAAAAATTAAAAAAGAAAAAAATAAATAAAATTAAAAAAGAAAAGAAAGAAGGAATACCTAAAATCTGACAACAATTTGGGCAAACATTCCTACTCTTCGACTTGCACAATAATCTCAGTAAATGTACCACTACACTGTATGATGTCATTAAATCAAGGGAGTGTGATGAAAGGTTATAAAAGTTCAATGAGACTGTTGGCAACTCTGTTTTACAACCTATAATTCGGTAAATTTTCCAAGAATGTAAAATTAGATAACTGCATTAGACATCAACATGTAGATGCAGATGGAGATCTTTGATGTAGCATTTATTACAGCCATTTGGAATTTTTGAGATTAATAAACTAACAACGGCCACATCTTGGCAATACCACATCACATTTATTTTGTTTTTAGTGAGACTGGTAATAAAACAGCATTTGTCTTTTGTTTTGATCTACACTGGAGATAAACCTCATACCAACAACCTGATACCTTGGTCCAGCATGAGGTGTTATACAATGTTACAAATCCAAATTAAAGTTCAAGAGTGTATTTTGAATATCCCCGTCCCATCTTTGTTGATCAAGGCCATCTTCTGGACAAATAAAACACTCTTCTGTGAGTGCATTACGCCTTTTAAGAATTCCATATTAGTATACTAAATGCTTACTTCTTTCTTATTGGTGGTATGGGTATATCACTACGGTCCATACAAACAAAACCAGTATGGTTTAGCCATACTTAACCCAGTCCAAGCCTTGCTGCTTTGGAACACCAATGCCATGCTAACCTTAGATCAATCTGATACTGAGCAATAACCTGCAAACAAGAGCAATATCAATAGGCAACATGAGATGAAATATTATCAGACATCCTAACATTGACAAATCACCTTTGGAGCCATATGACCTAAATAATAAGGTGGATGACAGGTCTGGTGAATTTATGTTGGCCTTATAAGGCAGCAAGCCACATGACATTGGAATGCTATAGGGCAGTGAACTTTAGGTATTGGGAATTTCCTAAGCCTCAAATAGCCAGAGGAAGTCCATGCCAAGATTAGCCATTTTAAATTGAGACATACTGAAGAATGAAGGCTGACATAATTGAGAGCTATACCTCTATTATGTACAACTGATGGCAATGGACAAATTCCACCAGAACACTCAGGTGCATCATCCTCTACTTAAGAAGAAACTCCCTAATTTACTCTGGTTGAATTAAATTCAACCATTTCAGTACCTGAAATGTTTACTATATCAGTAATGTGTTGTCTTCAAAGTCCAACCATCCCATTTCACAGTGCCTTTAGCAGCATAATAGCAGTGTTTCCCATATAATATTAATATTTGGACAGCTCGCCCAAGACCTGCCACAGTGAATTGTGGTATGAATTCACGTTAGTGATGCACTAAGATAATGGTCAGTCTGATATTTCTTGTGGATCAAGATTCACAAGAAACGATTCTAGAAAAAAAAATTTAAATACTGTAATGGTATACTGACTACTGTATATTCATATGCATCTAATGAAAGGGTTAAGTATTCCAAAGCCTGACATGATGACAACTGACATGACAGGAACGTCGGTAGAAACTTAAGTGTGTTGCCTTTTTAGGAAATCTCATGTACTATACATTATATATTAAAGTAGCTTTTGATACCAAAAAATCTCAATTAATTGGCAATTAATTTATTGACCTTTTTACACTTTACTTTCATGTTTAAGAAGATGAAATCATCTGCATTTTGAGCCATATACTGAGTCATGAACTTAACCTTTATGGATATGCCATTACGGTTGAGTGGTTGTAAATCATCCCCATTTGCTGACCAAACTTGCAGCAAAGTCCACAAAGCAAAGTCCCTGTGATTTCATCACCTGGTTGAAGTGCCCCTAAAAAAAGGGGGGGGGGGCCTTCTTTGCCTTCCAAAATGTCCATGTCAAAGAAAAAAGGGCAACAGGCCAAAACTAACATATTAGCTCATTGAAATGTTAAATGCTAAATGTGGCCAGACATCACTCAGAGGGAACTTTCTCTCAGTCCACTGGCAGAACAACAATCTTTTAAGCATCCGAAACAAACTCATTAGAAAATTGTTTCCTTTCAGTGATACCAAATGGTTATTGGACAATTTCTCCATTAGCTGAGGTTTGTGTGGCATATCTAAAATATCTGAAATTGTAGTGTGTTGCTCTAAGACGAAGGCCCATATTAAATAAAAATCATCTGTCTGGTACAGGAGAGATGTCATGCAGGCTTATTATACATGATTCTACTTGCTTGATGGGACTACAATTTTCAAAAAAGGCTAACATCAGCATGCTAACATATTCCCTGTGCTAACATGGTGATATTTAACAACTGCCTGAGTGGCTTAAATGATAACTGTCATTAAAAAAAACATTGAAAAGCTGTCTGAGGCTGTATTTTACATTCCTAATGAAAAATGAACTCTGCTCTTGGAATCAAAACAATAAAATCTCTATTGAACATTATTTGAAAGTTTTAGATTACATTTTATATTGGGACTTACAAGAAGGATCCTTTAATTTTCCGTTTTTAACTTGGACTTCGGAGGGAAATCTAACCCTGTTCTTTACTAAGTTGAAAGCTTTGTGTGTGGGGAGGCTATTTGTGTAGGAACCACTAACAGCCAAAAGTACAGGATAAGCCCGCCCGGAATGCAACTCTAGTACATAGCTGCCTTCATCCTTTCTAAAGGCAGAAAGGTGAATTCCTTTGTGTATTATTTCCATGTGTTAACGGGAGCAGGCAGTGGATTGAGAAGAAAGAGATACTGCTACTCAGTATTATGTACAAGATTATTTGAGCTGGCTGCGACCATTTTCCACAATCGTTAAGATTCCACAATCAAGGGAATTTTAAGCCAATGTTAGAAATGTCGCAAAACAAATAGAATGCGAATTAGGTGCGTTTCCATCAGTAGGGTCAGCAAATAAAGTGTCTACCTGAGCACAAGGTTCCAATGTCAGGAAAAAAACTTGTGAAAAAAGAGTTTGACTGTCGAGACCCGACTGCTATTGGGCAGTTTTCACTTTTGTTTCAGCTCATATGAGATCATATTTCTTGCTTTCTGAAGCAAGATGATCACAGAGAGGTGCCAATAACAGGTCTCTTGATTTATCGCAGTGAGTCCCCTCAACAAGTGCAGCAGTGTGTTTGACAGCTCTGGGGAAAGTGATGCTAGTGATCATTTACAGACAGTCCTTTGCTGCTTCATTTCAGTATGTTTAAACCCAGTTTAGAATTGTTGTGCAATGTATTTGTACTAAACAGCTGATCTGTCATGTAATATTCACTACATCGTTGTTTATTCGACAAACGCGTTTCCATCGCCTATTTGTCGCATAAAGTCTATCGACAAAAGAAAAAAAAACACATAAAGATAAACATGGCTTTGTGTTTCCCTGTTGCAACTTTTGAAAATAAAATCAAGAGTCCTTCTACATTAATTAACTGTCTGGAACCACTTTTTCGTTACATTAGGTAGGCCTACACAACAGTTTCAGAATAAATATATGTACAGCAGAGCGAGAGATTAATTTGGAGCAGGATTATATTAGAAACAGTCCTTTATTTCTGATTGCCACCTGTTTGATGAGTATATTTGGTCACATTTTAGTATGATGCCTCCATGTTTTCTGATCCGCTCTCGTTTACCTCGTTTAATTTTTTGTTTCTGCATTATGCTGTTAATACAAGCTCAACACTTCCTGTACCCGTTTCAAATTAAAAGCCCTCTAGCGCTTCAGTGGACAAAAGCCCTTCATTTCCTAACAAGGCTTTTATTGTGAAACATTTGCATTGACCCAGCTTTTATTTGAGAAAATCTGGCTTATACTATAGTAGTGGCATAAAATGAACAGAAAAGGGCAATTAAATCGTTAATCGCAATTATTTGTATAACAATCAACTAAAATTTCATGATTATAGTCACAACCATACAGTATATTAACAGACAATCCTCCCAAAATACAACTCCATGAAAAACACACATTCATTTACAAACACACACGCATGCTAAACCAAAGCATGCATCTTATGTTTTCCTTTACTGATTCCAGTCATTCTGGGACTTGACCCACTGGGTGATGGCCCAGTGTATAGCTGCCAGCACCTTTGTTGGACAGGTAATAATAGTTATAATGGCAACATTAAGCCAAGTATCAGTTATCTTCCACAGCAGTATTGTGTGAGGGACTCCTCCCAGCTTGTCTAGACTGCCAAGTATGCAGGTGTAAATCAATACCCACCCCCGACCCCCGAC
>LKNJ01001940.1:35197-59879 GCA_002120245.1 Maccullochella peelii
CCCCAAGTTCACATTTAAACATCACTGGAATTTGGAGAGTATTTAGCAACATGCTCTCTGCAAGTTTTACAACAGTAAAACAAACATTCAGTTCAACTACAAAATAAACATGATAACACAGATAGACAGAAACCGATCAGATGTAAGAGCACCGCCTCATAAAAACCAGGCAATGGTGATAGTGGACGTGGTTCAGGGATGGGGCAAGGGTTAGGGTATAATAAACTGAAGTGATGGATCTTGAGTCCGTGCTTGAAAACAGACTCTTTCACATTCCCTGATGTGGCTTGGCAAGCTGTTAAAAGGAGAGGAGCTCTGAAGGAGAAGGGCCTGGCACTCAGTGAAGCAGAAGAGCCTCTTACTGAAGGAGAAGAGCTTGACTTTTTCACGATAATAGGGAGTGTTAAAAATTATGAGCTACATTTCTTTTTCAACTTTATCGTCACTGACAAAATTCTCATGTATTGGATAAATAATAGTCCCCGTTTAACATTTAAACTATGCTGGTCTGTGGCAACAAATGTAAACAAATATGATGAATAGATATTTCATTTTTCATCATAGGACATAAAAAGGTTAATATATAAACATTAACTGTACAGTAACACGTAATGAAGAGTGTAAGACATAATAAAGCTTAAAACAGAATGCAGGGCATAGACATGGACAATGGATGCTGTAAATCAGATGCAGGATAAAGGACATTGGAATGTGGGATGTAGGACACAGAATAAAGGTTTTATGGTGCACTGCAAATCTCAAGGGTGGATACTAACATGACATGTACTCATTTTAGGGAAGATTCTTCACTATGTTGCAGAAATAAAAGACAGCAGCTTTGTGTTTGGAGCAGTCAGAGTCAAGTGTCACTTTCAGATTTACCACAACAACCTTGAGGTATAAACACACAGGCCTCAATTTTTAATGCCTCTAATCAAAGCAAGGTATCACAGCTAAGCACACAGATACCTGATCATTCACACTATTGCGCATATAGGCCATATGGGAATTGAGGATCAACCAGCCATGCTTTTTATATCTGGTTAAAAGAAGGTTAATGGAGAAAGAGGCAGACACAGAGAGGCAGGTGGTGTTGAGTGTTTAAAAGGTGTCAATCTCTAACATAGATGGAATGAATGACTTGTCAGCTGACAATACCCCTGACAATCAATGCAAATACCATGCAACTCTGTACTTACCACTGTAGTTTCTGCACAGAATTTTCTCAGACATTTTAAAAAATAAGAAATATGGATCATTTAAAGGCACAGCGAAATTTATTTGGTTTGTACACGGGGTTAATTAAAGGTTAAGTTAAAATGGCACAAAAATTAAAAGCTGCAGTGCAGAAATCTGCTGTCTTTAAAGAAAGATGAAAAAAAGCATATAAAAGAAGGAATTTAAGATACCGTATCCTGATCCAAAGACTATAAACTGATTACAGAAAATAAAACAATGATCTTTCCTTGGTAACAGTGAGACTAATGTGACTACTCAGAAGGAAAAGACAAATGGAAGGAGCTATGATGTAATTTCAGATTGCAAATGAATGTGCTAAATGAGATGCCAGCTTGTTTACATCTGTAAAAACCTTTTATCAACCTCCATATCCTCAGCTAACAGGTACAAGCAGAAATGTTAAACAGACTTACAGACTATATTGTATAATATAAGCTGCAGGAAAGGGGTAAAAAAGGTGAGAATAGGTGTTGACAGAGAAAAATGCCACAACTAGGTGGGGCCAGGGGCAGGCTCCCCCTGGAGACATTTTGGAAAGATATTTGCTTTAAATGCTCATTTCTAGTTACTTTTAAGTATATTTGCATCTGCCTGAAAACTAATTCTAACACCAAACTTTTAAAGCCAGTTTAATGTTGTCAATGTCTACATTATATAAATCAAATCTAGAAAATACATCAGTAGAAGGCTCCAAACCACATAAATGCACACGTGAAGGCACACTGAAGCGGGGCTCAAGCACTTTGACCATATGGTTAATTCTGTATTCTCTACGACTGAGTATGGTCTCATATCTGCAGCAATAAACACTCCTGTAGCATTAGTTATTGCTTTGGCATGGTCCAAATCTGCAGTGAGAGGTTGTCTGAACGCTGTGGGGAGAAGGACTCGCCTTCCAATCTGGTTTTGTCTCATTCCGCTAATCGACACATTCGGGTGATGCTGTTGTAAATAACGTGTTTGAAGCGTATCCACAGACATACCCAACTTCAGTTGAACAATGTCGGCCCACAGTTAATCGTTGACCATTTTGGCTGAAACTAACCAGGAAACAGTAACTAATGCTCCATGGCAGCAACACTACATGGGCTTGACTAACCGGGCTAACCAGGCTAAGTCGACTAGCATGCTACAGCTATAGATGAATGAATGCCAATGAATGCCATTCTCTTCAATGGCTTCCACACATAATCTTAGACGAGGTGGTGGTGGTGGCAGGAAAGAAGTGGTTTCATAGCAGCGGCCAGGCCAGAGATTAGCCACTGTGATAAAAGGAGAAACTCTCACAGGCAGCTTAACGGAGTGCAAATTGCCTCTTGAAAGAGCTCCTTCAGACCCAAACACAGACAAGCTTCCATTCAAACCCCTATTATCCAATTCAGTTCCATTGCATCTGTCTTTTGATTCAGTTTAATACATTCTGCCGCTAATCTAATACTAGTTGATTCTTTCCTATTCAGTGTCATAGAGAAGTATTCAAAAGAGGTTTCGAGCCTGGCATCATCACAAGTCAATCAAGCACAGACTGAGAGGGCAAATTAAATATTCACTTCTTCCATGAGATCATAAACTTTTCTGGTGTTACCTCAGAGCTCACTTTAAACTGATTACTGTGAAATTACAATCTTACAGTATGCTATAAGGAGACATGTCACATCATGTCTGTGACCAGTTAAGCAACAGAGTTAGACTTTTCTTCCAATTGATGGGCATTCCTTTTCTAAATATCAGAGCAAGTTTCATGACCCTAGAGTCCATAAAATCCATTCATAATTTCTAACTCTAAACTATATACAATTATGACATAACAATGATCTCTTCAAAAAAGTTAACTTCCACATGAAGGGCACATCATAAAATGCAAAATGGAAAACTTAAAGTCCCTTCGCACCATGAATGTATAAAGAGAACTGGATACATGACCCATTCATGACAGATGCTAATATTTTTAAGCACTGGCCCCACAAGCCACCAAGCCCCTTAATTTGGTGGCCACTGTACATTTTTGGTGGCCCAAATGTAAAGTTATGTAAAAACAATACAGTAAAAGCAATTTAACACAACTTAACACAGCCTTCCTTAACTGTGACACTAATAGAATGAAAATATATTTTTATAATAATTTATTTAAATTGAAAACTCAAGTTCTTTGTAAACATATGGTACATATTTGTGTTCCCACCAAAAGCGAATTGATCTTTTCTCGCGGTGAGATTACATACAAAGTCAATGCAAAGATGCGAATAGACACAAATTCGCGCCGTGCGACGCGAATGACGCCTGTATATAGCCGCCTGTGGGCATCCAGAGCTCTATGATACTATTTCATATTTATACAGAGACTGGACAAAAAAAGATTGCGCTTACTTGATTGCAGCTATTGGTTTTACTTTACTATGAACCAAGTCACTAGCCCTGATCGATCCGAACTCTCTTTCACGATGTAAGTCTCTGCGAAAAAGTCTTTTGGGCCAGTGTGCATCATGTGACAGACCAGGAAGTTGTAATTACACAGTTTGGCCACTATGTCAAATTCGCTTCAAAGCCCAGCGCACTTCCTGGGGACTTGCTTCACACCCATGGTCCACCCAAGTGGGCCAGGTTTAAGGAGAGAGACAGGGAAATGTCTCCATTTACATTGTAAGTGGACGAACTCACAACATACTGAAGAATTATAACAACTATGAGCGTTTCAGTGTAACAAACCACGTATTCTAATCTCATGCCAAGTAATTTCACAATCCATGTTTTGGTCTATACAAAGAGGCAGAAGAGGGTTACATAGGGACAGGTCCATGCAAATGTTTCAAGTTTAACCACAGTCTGCCCCCATTATAAAATTACACCAAATGTCAAAATAAAAAAGAGACTCTTTTTCCACCCACTACCTGGCATCCATTTATAAGTGAAAAAAACAGGACTTAGTGGAAAACAACAGTGTCTGACAGAGAAAGTGACTCATCCCTCGCTCCATCTCTCGCTCTCTCCTTTCCTCTTTTCTAGTTACCAGCTCTAGCACATCCTGTACATAAAAACATAGCTTCAAGCTGAACTTGAATTAGAACATAGACACCAATACTGTGCACAACACGCTTACCCCTCTGTTCCAAGAGGAAGTTAAGGAAATAAACACAACAAGTTGTTTAAATTAAACAAATTAGAAAATGAACAGGAGAGGACAGGAGCACAGAAAGAAAATGAAAGGATACCGATCCTTATTTCCATGTATTAGTCACAAGGGTGGGATGTCTATAATGCCCAGATTACTTGCCAAGCTTGTCTTTGTAGCTGTGGGAACCTGGTTTGCTTCCACCATCAACTGATGTATTCTGACATCAATAATGGATGGTGAAGAACTACAGGGAGAGTTTGACTGCGATAGGATTCATTTTCCTCTCTGTTGTGGGAGCCTTGGGGGTTACACTGAAGCCCAGTCGGCTATTGAAGATCTAACAGCATTTTGAACCACAAAAAGAATATACACAGAAAATAAACATACATTTTAGAACACATTGTCAGTAGGCCTGCTACGATAATTACGTTACTGACTTATCTATGGACATGCCCTCAATCATTTTTGCTGGCCTTGATATTGCCCATTGGTTTACAAAAAGAAAGTCACCAATATTTTAGCCAACATGATGCCAGAACAAACAACAGGGTTTTCCCTCCATTACTGGGCGCAGAGCCTAGCGTTTTTACACAACAGGTTCGACAGGAGGTGGAATTGCTGTGGGGCACTTCCAGCTACCTTTTGGCACCCATGTTAACCATTGCCGGCTCACGCTCTGCAGCGATAGTTTCGGCATCTGTTCTATTTTCCTTGCCCGCCATGAGCGAATCGGCCAAGAAAACACACTGATAGTCTATTATAAACAATATAAAATATATATTATATATGATATAAATTATCTGACCTGATAAATGATAAAATACGCATCCCATGCTTGCCAACCCTTTTGATTTTCCTGTCCCTCTCCATACAATGTATGCGTAGGATACATACAACGTATGCGTGTTTGTGTGTGTGTGTGTGTGCATTTAAATTTCACTTGCTAGATGCATATTTATCTTGATACACCACTTAGATTAGAGGGGTTCCTGCAGATTGCATACAGCAGGACATCACTGAATAAGTGTGTGTGCATGTGTGTGTGCGAGCGTGTGTGTTTACAAGCACATGTATGTGTGAGAGGCCCCTGTAGAGAAAGCCACTTCTCAACACGACTCCAGCCATGAAGTTGGAGCAACAGAATTGTCTTCATTTTCTGAAGACGAAAAAAAGCAGTGTGGGAAGAAACTGGATTTGCTCCACAGCCTGCAGGGTTCCATGGATTTCTGGACGCAGCTTTTTCAATCACTGGGCCATCTTTTGATATTGTCTGTGACCAGGGCAAAATCGAAGGGGACATGATAGGAGACAGGCAGGAAAAACAGGAAAAGAAAGCGTGTGCTTAATTAGAAAAGCACATCTCTGGCATTTCTCAAGCAGGGAAATAGAGACCTCATAGTTAGCACCCTGCAAATGTCTTTCAGTATTTAACTGCAACTTTAACTTGATCCAAGGATAATTGCCCTTAATGATGCACTATGCAATTTTACCACAAACACCCCAAAATGGCAGTGACTGAGAAGTATTTGAATGGCAAAAACTTCAATACCCAGAAATCCTACAATGTGATGTCAGAAAACCCACCATGCTGTGCTAGCCAGGCCAAAATCCTGTAACATTTTCCATGCAAAGTGAACTGAAGTGCACTTGAAAGCAGACAGAGGAGAGAAAAACAAAAGCGAAGAGGAAAAAATGTGCCATTACAGACAACGACACGCCCTTAAAGTCACACAAGAGCCTTAGCAAACCAAAACTTACAACACAAACACATGTCTTAAGTAGCCTACAAGCAACTGTCAAAATAGGATTTGTGAATCAAGTCTCTGGTGTAGCCATAAAGTACACGTCTGTCAAACAGGATGGCTGTTTTTTTAAACAGGCAGTCTGAATCACCACATGTGAAAGCAGAATCTGATTCTGAGTGACAGTTTCAACTCTGCGGTGACCAGCACAACTGTAAACAAGTGGGATAAGGGAGTGATCAGGCAGAGGAAAGTGTCTGTGTGCAGACGTTTAGTCGCGATCTCATCTGCAAATGTGCCTGTATTAATGGATTTATGTTTGTGTGTGGTCACATCATGCATGTACCAAAGAAGCTGAGTGCTCTGTGTTTCCCAGCCAAGCATGAGGTCTTCACCAAATCACTACACTGAGTTGCAGAATACAAAAACCACAACCAACTAACACCATATGGAGAGCACAGAGGGAGAGTGGGGAGAAACCTCTGTTCAGACTCGTTGTGGCTGTTTGTTGCTTGCTTTTTCCTCTCTGGGTAAACTAGCATACATCCTCGGAAAACATAACCACTCTCTCTTGGTTTCAGCGGCTGTGTATATACACATGTATCACAAACATATGCACACACAGACACACGCAGAATTATGTTTATTGGAATGAAAAGGCATGTTGTCTTAGGCAGACAAACAAAATGCCACTCCTGGCATCTGCTGTACAGCTAAATTCAGTTGGTACTCAGCTGATTCAGATTAATTCTGATCAAACACTTGCAAATGTGTCACTTTTCGTCACTAGCCAAAGTTAAGCCACTTTAAGATGGACTAGCTAGAGTGACTTGGGAAGCTGTTTGCAATTCACACTAGCTGGAAACGTTGGCTCTGTAGTAACAAGCACAGAAAGGCACCGGAGAGGAACACAAATATGCATCACCAGGTATCTGCTAATTGCACTGGACTCGATCCACACGTGTATCATTGCCACGAGTCCAATAATAAGCTGATCTCCACAATGGGCGTCCCGTGAGATTCTGGCATTGCCATGAGGAGGACGTTATGACAGCTACAATGTCACCGTATAGAAGAATGGAGGAAAAGTTGATTGTGTGAATCTCTAAATTCCTAGAGTTATGTATTCTCCGATGGCAGAAAATAACAGAGAGGATGGGGATACCAGGTAAGGAAATTAAAATTATGTTTACATCCAGATGTAGCGTCTTAGTCAGCTGCTTTGTAGGATTATTTGCTGCACTTCATTCCATGCACTGCTCTTAGCTTCTGTCACTTCAGACTACAGTGAGTAGTCAAATCATCAACAACAGTCAACATTTTCCTGTGCACACAAAGAACACGCTATAGTAATGAATCTGCCCTACCTTCACAATTTCATCTGTCAATATTAGACTGTTTGTTCATAATACTGTAATTTCTCCAAAATGTATAGTATCTGTTACTTTGCAACTTCAAATCTGTCTCGTGTGCTACTTCTCAGGCCACACAGGTTTTATGAGACAACTGTTTTTGTTTTTCCTTTGTTAGATTAGCTCTGTCCGATGGCATCTGCACTACCACAAAAGTTGTTTTCATTGTTTAATTCACTCTGGTGCAAACAATTTCCTTTCCTGGCTAAGGTGAATTAAAATACCTCACCTCCCTGCTGCCCCTGGCCCCCAGCCAGCTGAGGGGCCTCTCAGCCTGGATGGTGAGGTCCAAAAACCTCTATCTTACCCTGACTGAGTATCACTGGGTTTCCTTCTAAGGATCTTTGTTTTTGTTTTTTGTTTTCTGGCACTTTACATTAGAAAAGTAAGGAATAAAGAAAGAACATGGAAATTGACATTTTGACAAACTTTATATGACATCATGTTGTTTTTTATGGAATATTATATCATTCTAAAAGGTGTACTTGTAAACAGGGGTTTGTATCCGAACCGTAGTTTTGTAAACTTGTACATTTATGTTTGTATCCGTAAGCTTAGTTTTGCAAACTTGTACAGTAACGTTTGTATCCGTAAGCTTAGTTTTGCAAACTTGTACAGTAACGTTTGTATCTGTAAGCTTAGTTTTGCAAACTTGTACAGTAATGTTTGTATCTGTAAGCGTAGTTTTGCAAACTTGTACAGTAATGTTTGTATCTGTAAGCTTAGTTTTGCAAACTTGTACATTTTGTTTTCTGTCTGCAAACTCCGTTTTGCGAGTCTGCGCATTCAGACACAGGCTTGCAAACTCATTTTCACAATCGCGGTGGCAAAAAATACTTACGCGCACAAGCTTACGGACTTTTGACACGTTTACTACGTGGTAATGTTTTGTACACAGGGTGTCACAAAAGAAACTTGCTATCCGCAAGGGAGGGAGGGCGGGATCTCCAGCTTCTGACCAATCAGTGTCTTTGGAATTGCTAAGCACAACACAGTTGGCTAGTCAACACTGTCAGTCAACCNACGTTAGCCAGCCAGCTAACTAGCATTAGCATAAAGTAAACTTTAACCAGTCCCTGTTTGTAGCATCCTTGGATAGGATGGGGGTAATGGTAGTGTTTCTACTTACTATATTTATTATATACTATACTTTCTTACTCTCGAAAAAGAAATGTTATTGTTATCTGAGTAGGAAGGCCCATCATTAAAAAATATTTCTATATTTCCAAACATAGTTTTTTGTACCTTTTCAAAAAAGTTAATGTTACATCGGACACAAGTTTGTGTATTTTGTTGACTTATTGGTAACACTGCAGCACTTAACACTGTCAGTCAACCATCATGCTCAGTCAACATAGAGCCCAGCCATGTAAAGAGATCCAGCCCTGAAAGATGGACTCCGGCAGTCCTCCGTGACCACCAATAAGCCAACAAAATACATAAACTTGTGTCCGAAGGCTAACATTAGCTACCTGACTAGGACAGCCCATTATCAAAACAATTTCTAAATGTTTTTTACTTTTCCAAAAAAGTTAATGTTACATTGGACACAAGTTTATGTATTTTCTTGACTTTCTGGCGGTCGCGAAGACCTGCCAGAGTCCATCGTTCAGGATCGGATAAATTGACTGATCGCTCGATCAGGATTGACGGGGGGTGGGGTGGGGCGGTTGACTGACAGTGTTGACTAGCCAACTGTGTTGTGCTTAGCAATTCCAAAGACACTGATTGGTCAGAAGCTGGAGAAGTTTACTTTATGCTAATGCTAGTTAGCTGGCTGGCTAACGTGTACGAAACATTACCACGTAGTAAACGTGTCAAAAGTCCGTAAGCTTGTGCACACACATCCGTAAGTATTTTTTGCCACCGCGATTGTGAAAATGAGTTTGCAAGCCTGTGTCTGAATGCGCAGACTCGCAAAACGGGAGTTTGCAGACAGAAAACAAAATGTACAAGTTTGCAAAACTAAGCTTACGGATACAAACATAAATGTACAAGTTTACAAAACTACGGTTACGGATACAAACCCCTGTTTACAAGTACACCTTTTAGAATTATATAATATTCCATAGTTTTTAAGTGTTTTTGTTGATAAAGATCCATTTTTTAAATAAGTAATGATAGTCTATATAATACATCCTCTCAGAAATGTGTTAATCCTTCCAAGTGATGCTCTGCCAGGTATCTTAACTCCCTGCTTGTTTTAGGACTTTGCCCGCAGTCTGGTTTTCAGTGAGTGAAAAACATGTTCAGTTGGACTGAGGTCAGGCAACCTAACTTGACCTGTCAAAAACATTCCACTGTTTGGCCACAATGGAAAAAAGGTCATTGGTTGTTTTTTGCTGTGTGTTGAGTGTAATTGTCCTGCTGCAGTGTCATAAAATTCAGAACTATGCATAATTAAAGGGCTACAGATCACTACACTGCTAACCCAATATGGATGCGAACTACCTCAAACGTTCACCTCATAGTCATTGTATCAATTTATTGCCAACATGCTAGAGTAAAAAGCCAAAACAATGAAAAATGTGTCATTGTCCTACTGCTTAACTTATTCCACACTGTAATATATATATATACATATATATACATTTATATACATATATAAACCCATGTATTCCTTGTTTCCAGCTGACTGAAACAAACTGATTTATATTTTTGTTTTTGTAACATTTCAAATGTTTGCTATAGCAATTCACATGAGAATAGAAATGTAGCTGTCAGTGTATTGCCGTGATTTGCTGTATGCTGTTTGCTGTAACAGTATGTTTCACAGGGTAACAGCACTGTCTCCAGGCACACTGGAGCTGATTAACTGACAACTATCATTGTCAGTCTCCTCAGAATGCCCCGTCTTTGTCATGCTCGCCACTTCACACCCACTTGGTTTCAGTGCAGCTCCACATTGTAAAACGTCTTTAGAAACCTGTGGAATTGTTTATTACAATTTTTTTTTCAACTCTTAACATTTAGATAAATTTAAAATGGAAGGTTATGCTAGAAATGACTGCAGTGAAATAACAGAGAAATGCTGGGAACAAGCTCCACGGGCTTTTCTCCTAATCTTTTCATTCCTCTCAAAACCAAACTATGCATTGAAAAGAACACTGAAACAAACTGCGTCACTATGTTTGATATTCATTTGGGTCACCAGGTGTTTTCCATACAAGTCCTTCAACCTAAACGACAGAATAGGTCGTTTGTGAATGACTCCCAAAACGACAGAGGCATACCGGACATTTGTCGTCATGGTAACAATAATAAACACGTGGTTACTGTTATGAAGCGGTCGCAGTTTGGTTAGATTTAGGCAACAAAACTACTTGGTTAGGTTTTGGAAAAGATCATGGTTTGGGTTAAAATAACTATGTCAGTTACGTAAGTTGTGAGGTGAGGTCCTGTTACGTACACAAGTCAACGTTGACTTTTGGTTTCATACGGGACACGAACAGCAGTCTCCTGAGTGAAAGTTCTGTGCTGTTTGAGCCATCTATCCACCCCTCCCTACGCACTCTTTATATGTCGCCGCCTAACAATAAATGTAGATATGTGTCGTAATAACCTGCTTGCACATACGACCTATACTGTCGTATTTTTGGGAGGACAGTCTCTTTCTATGGTTTAGGTCAGTGGTTTCCAATCTTTTTGGGAGTACCCCTTTATCATACCCCTTTGATAGAAGGGAAGACTTTATGGTATTATTCAATGGTATTTTTTTGTAGTGTTGGCCAATTTTGCATTTGTACTACTGCCACTTGGAGTGACAGAAACTGGTTGTTTCAACCGTTTACAGTATCTTTACTTTTAGCTTGTTGTTGTCTTTTTTCCAACTAGTCTTTCTGCAGTCTTAATCAACTTACAATTGACTCAGGTTGGTGGGAAACTGAGGCATGTCTTGTGCAGTCAAACTACCATAGTTGGTAAGTTATTGTGACAATAACTATAAAGATCAGCATCACACAAACTTGTAATCTTACTTGTGTGTTGATTTTTCTTCTAAACACAAAAGTGTGGATATATAATTTCAAGTCATAATTTCTATTTTGTTCAAATGAGTTTCACAATTTTCTACGTACCCCTGGTACCCCCCTTGGGGTACAAGTAACCCTGTTTGGGAATCACTGGCTTAGGTGTCTTTTTTTAGTGACCCACCTGACAGCAAGGTGTCTGATATAGGTGATATTAATTTGTGTGCATTACATCCAAGAGGATTCATGCATAAATAAACAATACAAGAAACAATTTATTGTGAAAATGCTGTATTCAACAGTTAGATAACAATTTGTGTAACTGAGTTGGACAATGTGCATCAAGCAGAGTTGAAAACAAAAGGAAACTTCCAGTACTGTAAATACATTACACACAGGCAAACATCACAGGCTGACCAAAAGGACATGAAAATGGCCATGTGCAAACACACCAAAACACGCTCATACAGTGAATTTGTGGAACACAGTGGGAGGACAGACAGAAAGAGAAAATCTGAGAAAGTGAGATGGAGAAAAACAGTGATAGAGGGAAGAGGCAGAAGTTGATTGGATGAGAGCCAGGGAGTGAAACTGTAGATAGTGTGGAGAAACAGTGTGGTTACTGTGAAACAGCTGTGTCAGCTTTCAGCAAACACACTGGACACCTCACGCACACACAGCATGGACAAAGTCTTGCACATGCCCACAGCCACCAACACTGACATATGTGCCATTCACATACACTTGCATCTGACTGCTGCAGCTTTGTTTTGACAGCTCCAAAAGTTTGTCACACACACAAGCAGAGGAAACATCACGCAAAGACATGGACAGACTGCACAATATATTTATCCATCCAAATCTAAATACTCAGAATGTGCCATACAAACACAGTATGGATGGTGGATGAGTGAAAGTGAGTGTTGTGAGAGCCAGCCCGGTAAATAGGCCATCTGCACCGCTCAGGTCTAATTTTGAAAAGCCAGGGAATGAGATGAAACTACTGGTGTCGTCATAGAGACGAGCGAGTCCATCCAGTAGAGAAATGACCTGACACAAACACTCGGTGGAAGGAGGTAGCACTATGTTACAATAATTTGATGATTAAAAACATCAGCTATAATTTTCTGCTTCCTACAATAACAGACACGAAATATTACTGTTTAACATACTGCAAATATCAACAGCCTGAAAGGTAAACCAGTAATGCCACTGTTGTAGCCAAATAATGTAAGATATGGTAGTAGTAGCATCTCTTTAAAGATGTGTGGGTCGATTCAATGATAGCAGGGCTTGTGGTTTTACCTGTTGGGCCCCTGGGCACAGGTACAAAATACAGGGTTCATACATTTTTTTAAGAGGAAAATTCAAGCTCTTTTCAAGCACTTTCAAGGAACCTAAACCAAAAATGTCCAGACTCTCGAAGCCTTTATCATCACATCTAAATTGTTACTAGAAATGCCAGAAGACACTAAACAAATATGACGACGGAAACGTTTCATTTCAGATATTAAAAGATTTTTGGTTTACATGAGTGATTGTGTAGATGATGAAACACCGGCTTATGTTGAAAATCAAGCATTTTTCAAGGATTATATTCAAATTCAAGCATATTCCTAACCTTGAAAACGTAATGGTTAAAATTAAGCATTTTCCAAACTTTAACTTTACTTTGTACAAACCCAAAATATAATCTTGTCTGTGAGGTGGTTGCCAGGTTAACCAACAGAAAAACATCAAAATATTTGGATTATTAAATTCTCAGTGGTAGTTGATTTCTTTTGTTTTTATTATTAATTTTTGTCTTTGTTTGTGTTGGCCAGGAGCGTGCCAGTGCTGATCAGAGTGCTCAGCTACAGCTGCAAGTAATAAGTAATTAGGAATGATGATGACAGTTTATTTCCTTTCGGTGTGGCTGGAGTCACAAGACTACTACTACACACCAGCAAGCTTGTCAGCAAGGAGAGCATTTCATAGACTTACAGGATGATGGTCAGTATGAGTTTTAGTTAATGAAATCAGCCCTGGTGGCCTGAGCTTTCTTTTATTCATCATGTTAATAACACTGGTGTGCATCGATCCCTGCTAACCCTGCTGCGTGTGTGTGTGTGTGAGCTTCTGTGGCTGGGTTTTCTATCCAACCTTGTTACCCAGCCCAAACAGCCTAATAAAATAAAAAAAAAACTCTTCAATTCACTTCATCATATGTGCAGATTCATTGTCGATCCTATATGCTCAGAGCAAACACTGCAGCCACAGTTTAGAGCAACAAACTAATCCAGTGATTAGTATTTTTTAATTGCAATTCTTTTTTTTGGTTATTTCTGTTATTCAACAGCCTGTGGAATGAGCATTTCTGATATTTGGATTCCATGAAGAAAACAAGAAAAAATAAACTGGCCAAAATAGCCAAGTTTTAGTCTGTGCTTGAAATACTAAGAAAATATCCAATTTAGAGCTGCGACGATCAATCAATGAGACGATTAGTCGATGGAAAGGAAATTCAAAGTAATTTTTCATGCAAAAATGTCAAACATTTGCTGGTTCCAGCTTCTTAAATGTGAGGGTTTGCTGCTTTTCTTTGACATTTATGACAGTAAATGAAAGGTCTTTGGATTCTGGACTCTTGATTTGACAAAAGAAGCAATTTGAAGATGTCACTTTGGGCTCTGGGAAATTGTGGTGAGCATTTTTTTGACATTTTATGGACCCAAGCAGACTCCAGCTCCTGCCAAAAGCAAATAGAGTCTTAAACTCTACATAATACAGCACACAGCGGGAGTAAAACAGGGAATGGGACAGAGCAACACAGAAAAACCATAACAAGGAAAAAACGCAGTATGCAAAAAGGAGGGCAGAGAGGGGGAGAGAGTGGAACAGAGAAAGGGAATAACAAGCGTAAAATGCTGGCGGTGGAGGGGAGAAAGAAGGGCAAACGACAACAGAAGGAAATGAGGCAGAGACAGACTGTAAGAAGAACGAGACAGAGCATGTTTAAAGGCAAATTAAGACCTTACTGCTATCAGGAATTTCACCATTTAAGTCCCCTAACCAAAAAAACAACAAAACAGTGGACCAGTACGCAAATAAAACGTACTCTGACCACCTGAGGTGAAGTAATAAAGACGACATCAACATAAGAAAATAAGACCAACATTGCTGCATGTCCATTTCTCATTGTTTTATGTCACTTGATTTTTTATGTTATATTTCTATCAAGATGAAACTGAAAATGAAATTCAATATCTACGAGAAGATATTAATATTAAATTAAATACTTGGTATTGTATATTATATATAATTATTTGTTTTGGTGTGACATGACAGTATAATCAATTTTATTGGCTTACAATATCAGTATCAGGGATAGACGCTAAGCACTGGCCCCACGGGCCACCAAGCCCCTAACTTTGGTGGCCAAAGTACATTTTTGGTGGCCCAGATGTAAAGTTATGTAAAAACAATACAGATAAGGCAATTTAATGCAGCTTAACACAGCCTTAACCGTGACACAACACCTCAAGTTCTTTGTAAACATATGGTACATATATCCTCTCACAGTATCTTAGTTCACAGTCTATCTTTTTTTAACCCCCCCATGCCTCTGTCTCACTCTGTCGCTCGCTTCCTTGTGCAGATAGTCATAGGATGTTGAACTAAAAGGTGTGAAGGAATCAGGATGTTTGTGGAAATGTAACGTTGCTTTGACGAAGGCTCGCAGTATAGGGATAATGTAGGTGGCCCCCTGTGGCCACCTACATGGAGTATTTGGTGGCCACTTTTTGTGGCCATGGGCCTAGGGCCATGGTTAATGTCGAACCCTGAATTTTACTGACTTTAGCATCACCTTGACTGTGGATTTAAATGAATATGGGAGAGATTACTGAGCTCGACCTTTATGTAACACTACTGTACATACTGTAAACCCCACGGTTTGTATAGTATGTACAGACACACAGAAACAAACTCACCATCATCAGTAAATTCTTATTTTCTTGTATTCTTCATACTGCTCCTGTGTTCACTGATAATGCAAAGTGGGCAAAGTGGGCAGGACACATTAACCAAAAAGAGGACGAGGAGGTTGGACTCGCCTTTAATAACCATACAGCCCACACACACGTAGCTTGGGTCTGGGTACTGCACTAGATGGGCGAATGGAAGGTGAGCACAGTGAGAAAAGAGACGAGAGAGGAGGTGAGGTACAGAGAAGAGAAAGAGAGGAAGACAAATGGGTAATTATCATAAAGTGAAAAAAAGGTCAAAAAGATGGGAGACAGAGGAAAAGGTGTAAAATATTAATTACATTAAATGAATGCATTAGGACTTTAGCTTCCTGAACTATGTTCCCCTGAAGTAGCTTCATATGGCTTCAATATGACTTCTCTGGAAACTTCAGAATATCTAATTTACTTTATGATTAGTAAATGAGTTTTTTTATTTGTAATGATGGACACACTGGTAGAAGAGCAGAGCAGAGTAATAGCTAAAATACATAAAATCAGAAACTGAGACATAAAAACTGAGTCAAGTTTTCTATTAGTTTAATAGATTTACATAGAGGATACAGAAACCAGGTTTCAGGAAGCCAATTTTAAGACTTTCCAGGACATTTGTAATTCTACCGGGGCCTGACTTTAAGACCAATTATAAATCCAAAACAGACATAAAGCTGTCAAATCTAGCTTGTCTACAGTACATGATGAAACTATAAACAAACAGGATAAGAAAAAGAGAAGAGGATGTGAACAGATTCCCAGACTGCCACACACATTTTACCCATTTTAGAGACTGTTTTGAGTGCCAATTAGATAAAAAGAGACATTTGCACAATGAGTAAATGTCAAATATAATTTTCTTTTCTCAATTCTAGGTCCAAGTACTGGCATTGGTACTGGTGCTCCTTGATAGTGTGGACTGGACACAGAATGTAAAAGTAACCTAACTCTGTTCTGGACTTATCTGGAAGGTATATGCAGTACACACCTGAGATTACATAGTGAAAATGGGATTCAAGACTTTCAGATGTATAAATCCAACTCTAAAAAGTCTATGTAGCTCATAATACCACATGTGCTAACATGATTCGTCCTGTCTGGCTTTGGCCTGCTGTTCTGCATTTACTCTGGATCCATGGTGTGTGTGTGTGTACACGTGTCAAAAAGATGTAAGCGGGAAGAAGTAACAAAAAGACAGTGGGGCATGAAATATTTATTGAATATTTTACTAATTGTCCCACAAACAGGACGGGATGGGTGGAGCCTTCTGTGGGGGGCCTGTTGAGCTACAACCAATAACCCTCAGTGGGCTTGTCTCTCCCTTTCTTTGCTACAGTAACATCAGGAAAGAGAAACAAGGAATGGAGGTGGGGTTGAGAAGGCGGGTTAGTGGCTCACTGAAAGCCCCTTACACTGGGCCTCAACAGACAAACACAGAAAGAGCGAGCAAGAAGGAGACAGAAGCTGAATCTCATTTGCGAGTGTTTTATGTTTCCTCCTCACTTTGGGGCAATTCCCTGCATATGCACATCTAAAGCACTCCAAGTATCTTGTTTGTCTAATCCGTACACAAACAGAACCATAAAAACTGTTTGACAATTAGTGGTTTCTGGGAGAGTTCCATTCTCCAAATTTAATTTATGTGCTCTCCAAATTTTTTATTGTACACATTGAGGCATTTTTCTTTTTTGTGCGATTAATTCGCACATCAATATATTTTTCAAGTGGTTCGTTTTATCATGAGTACTTTCACATGGAACGCAAATATTACGCTGCGAAAACGCAACATCATTTCTTTTCGGAACAAGGTAAATTTTTCTGAGTTGAACTCAAGGCCAATGTGTGGAGCAGCATCGCCGGATGCAGGATAGTGAGCAGCTGATGTAGTTTACTTTTGGATGTAGTAGAGTTGGTAGGTATTTTTTTTCTGAAAAATGAGCTTGCGCAAATCTATCGCAAATTTGCATTGCTGCCAGTATGAAGAGTTAATCGTCACCTCCCCGGTGTGTAAAGACCAGACCTTAACATCATGTCAGGCTGTAAACTTTTACAAACCAAGTCTTCTTTCCCTTCTCTACCTAACTACAAAACTAATTGTGATGAAAACAGCGAGGGGTGATGGAACGACGTTTTCACATCACAGAGGATGAACAAAGGTATTAAAACACGAGCATTACAGGAAAAAGATGACACTCATGTAGGCTGTTATAGGAGTCCAGTCTGGGGCAGCTGCTCTGCAGGTGTGCTGGACTATACTGTAACGCGGCAGAGGAGTGAATAATATGTTTCATATAATTGTAGGTAAGGAAAAACACCAGTAGTAGGGTTGTACGATATGACGATATAAATATCGTGTGATGATAGAAAATTGTCTGTTTCATATTATGCTCGTTATGATCGTTTATTTTGTTGTGGTCACAAATCACACAGCAATATTTTTCGTCATTTGGACGACGCTTTGCGTTCTTTCTCACGGCACAGATGCAGGCAGGACATTAGCATGAAGGCAACACAAACAAACATGGAGGACAGTGAATGTGACACAGAACGGGATAATTCCAAACAGGAGACCCTAAAAGAGGGGCTAATTCTGTCACTGTTTGAGTATGAAAAGTCTGACACAGACCAGAAAACCGTAACTTTACTTTGCAAATGAGGCCCCACAACAGACTCAAACACTACTAACCTCTTTTACCACTTATGCAAGAATCATGTCAAACAGTACGGAGAGAGTCTACCAATGAGAGCCACAAAAGTACAGTCGAGTGCTCGAAACAAACCCCAGACTCAGACGTTTTGCCTTCTGCACAAAGGTTCTAAATAAAAGGAGAAAAATAATCAAATATAAGTAAGTGTCTTTTATATTTTATATAAACTATTTATTGATTGAATTGACAGAAAATGTGCAATATTGTGATATGTGTCGTTGTGGATATGAAATGACTTATATCAGGATAGGAGATTTTGGTCATATTGCACAGCCCTAATCAGTAATAATGTTTAGTATTTATAAAAACGAAAATATCTAGAGATAAGACAAAGCATGAACCACAAGCACCACAGAAGTAAAACACTGAGCTGGAAGATGTAAAAACACTCCACAGAGCTGAGAGGAACTGCAGAGTCAGGTGATCATTCTCTGTGGGTTCGTCACTAAAAGCAACCCCCTTTCACGATGCAAAAAACGCTGACTTTGTGCAACTCAATATCACACAGGCCCCGCCTCTCACACTGGACCGATGGCTTGGCGGAGGGCAGTCCGTCACTCTCTCTGTCTCTTCTCTTAGATAACCCACAGAGCAGAGACATTAAAATACCTGCATTGCTGCAAATCCATAGGAGACCACTTCGTATAGCCACACACACACAGTCACACACACACACATACTCCTAGGTTTAATGAGTGGCTGCACTAATGAGCCAGTCGTGCTTTTAGTGTGCCAGTAAAACACGTTCAAGTTAACTCTCACATCAGTCTAATTAAAAGGCCTCAGTTTAAATGAATGGAAACTGAGTCCATTCATGCACACAGAAGGCTGTGATGGTTACAATAGACTTTTTGGCAGCTTACAGAAATATCTTTAGCGTGGAGTTTGGTAGTCTGATTCCAATTAAACTAAATAAAAGTCAATGAATGAGCTGTGCATTTTAAGAAACACAGGCAGATTACTTCTTGTTAAAAGCACTGTGTTTATGTGACATGGGAAACGCTGGGGTTTCTGCTTGTTTTTGACAGTAAAATTTCAAGGCTTTTTTTCCCATGACTATTCCATCATGTCATACAGACAAGTTCCATGAATAAAAATTTGATCGGTTTGTTTTTTGCAACCTGGGCCAAATTTCTTATTCCACTTCTCTTGTTGGCACGAAAAGGTGGTGAATAAACTACACTGACTTTAAGAGAACCTACAAATCTAAAAATGTTTTAACTTCACTTACAGTTGGGCGATAGGACAAATACACCAGCAAAGGGCAATCAGCTGAATCCATTGCTGATGGACTGTTTTTCCAATTTAACTAACCAAAATGCATGTCTTTATATTTCAGCCTCATCAGCAACTGTAAAATGTGGCATATGTTCCTGTCACCTGAACACCAATCCAAATCTGCTGTCCGAGTTACCTCTGCAAAGACAGGCTGACGGTGATTTTAGACTCTTGTTAAGCATTTAAGCTGTTCTCTGGCCACGTTAATCCCTGCAAGGCCCTGCTAAAAGAAGAGTGGGCCTGTGTGCTTTATCTTAAATCAGCCTGACAGGTAAAATGGATGCTGGTGAACATTACATGAAGTGCTGGCTGGTCTCAGATCTGTGCCTGAAGGGATAACTTGGTCACCATGGCAAATATTCGGTAGACTTACAGCCAATTCAGTTTGAATTAATGTGTACTAAACATGTTTTTCAAAGCTATAGTGCAAAGGGATGGGAATCGAGAACCTGTTCCAGTTGAGAACCGGTTTCAAATTGTCCGATCCATCAGAATCGTATGCCTCCGAGCTTATCAATTCCTTTTATCGATGCCAGCATGTTTTTCTGACAGTTGCAGCATGCAAAACAGAGACGTCAAAGTCATGCATCTACACTGCTGGAAACTTGCAACAAGAAGGAGTCATGGTGGAGAGGACGGAACGCTCCAAAGCGTGGCTTCATTTCACAAAGAAAGATGACAACTGTTTCTACATTGTGTTCAGACTTAGAGATAACCATCAGGAATCTATAAAGAATTGGACTGATAAGCAGCATTGATAATGGCATTGGTATCAATAAAATCTTATCAATATCCATCCTAAATAGTGGATAAATACTACACATAGGCTAGGCTTATGCCATATTCAACCCACCCCATCCTGCATCCTTGAAAACTAAAATAAAAATGGTTCTAAAAGAAACGTTTCAAGAAAATAGACTGAGGCAGTGCACTGTATGTTGATGCGGACACTATTATCCAAATAGCCTTACATTTCCAATGGTGAACACACTTTTGTCTTGTGGGAATTGAACCTCCAACCCTGACAGTGTTCGTGTTGTGCTAACCTACCCCAGACCACAACACAAACCCTGTGATCTCCATGGTCTATGGCATTGTTTACCACCACAGAGTCATTCAGATGTGGAACCCTGAGAACTTGCAATTCTATAAGCACTGACTTGTATGGTAGCCTGTGACCTTAAACTGTGAGGTGAGCCACTACTGACGTTTATCTCGCCTAGCCCCTTAGGGGCTTCAAACAAGACCTAATCACACCAGCCACAGAACATCTACTAGGCCTACATCTATGTTGTAGCTACACAATTATCACTCATAAGGAATCCATTAGCCCCTGTTCATATTAAGGAGGGAGGAGGAGGAGGAAACTGTGGCTGTTGGAATAAAGAATTTTTTTTTTTTTTAAAGGAGTAATCTGTTACATGTGAATGTTACAAAGCAGACAAATGTCTGTTTTTCTCCCCTCTGTTGCTGATTTATTCTGCATTCTAACAGTGATTCAACCTCTGGTCAGCTCATGAAAGCATTTACATTTTGCCATTGCTAACACCTGGTGTCTGGTGGGTCTTTCCTGTGGGGGGAAACCTCTACCACGCAGGGATGATGTGGAGAGAAACTGGTCAGTGCGAACGCCATGGTTTAACAGACAAAGGGAAAATTCAAAAGAAAAGACAACAGAGTACTGAGCTGTTCGAATGACAGGAGAACTCAGAAGTCCAGAGCAGAAATACTGCAGCAATCAGCGCTTACAACAAAAAATGGAGACAACAAATGTAAGAGTGAGATTATTGCTACTGTCACTCTACTTTAAATTTATCTCTATGTATCTGAAATTGTATGGCATGGGTCATATCTTCACTGTTAAGAGGGTATGAAGTTAGAAATCCTTGTCTGATGACGACATTGCTCAATGTTGAGATGAGTTCTGTTGAGATTTACTGTGTGTCCACCTCAGCCTGTGGTGTTTTCCTTTACGAGGGTTCTACGGTGTAAGCATTCCACTGCATATGTTCTGACACTGACATTGGCAAAGCAAAGAACAATGTACAAAACATTCAGGTCGCAACTTCTCATTTGTAGCCGGAGCTGACTGTGCTTGCATGAGGTAAAAATCACTCTGTACAATCTTGAGTGGAGTGAGTGTTTTTGTAGTTCCCAGGACTCCAGCAAAAAAAAAACTTCCGAATATCCCTACACATTGCCAGCTGTTTTAAAACATCCTTTAGCTAAACCTGAGCCTCTGCCCATGACAAGGGATTGTTTAAATCTGAGAGCAGTGCAGATTAAACTGGAATCAGTATCCAAATATTTGTCTGAACTTTGAAAAACCCTACTACAGTGTTTATTCAAGACAACACGACCTAGCCAAACCAGCAACACAGTTTGCTAAATATAAATAAATCAATGACTGACATCAATATAGCCTCAAACAATCACCAACTGTTGTTGAACATAGTCGACAGACAACAGGATCATCCACCTGCCCAAACCTAGCTAAAACCCACCACTGCACTTGTCAATACTGTACTCTATATCTCATGGAAATGCTCTAAACACTGTACCCCCAAATCCTGCACCTGATGCTTGAAGGACAGGCCAACAATGAAAACTAGCATATTCTGTATTAGGGGTGAGCAAAATTACAATATATATCGCGAGGCAATATAAATTTGTCTACCATCAAAAATTTTGCCATGGTAGCTCTCCCTTTAATATCTCTAGATATATTAGCCCATTGTGGTTAATGTTGCAAATGAATAAGCAGGTCTGCTTCATTATATGTTATATTTGATTGTTACATGATTTTTGCATCAATGTTAACAAGAACTTTGATTTTTCTGGTATTTCATTTGCTGGATTGGCCAGAAACACACATTTGTGTGGGGGGGGGGGGTTTCTCCATTAATTAACTCAATTGATTTGAGTCTCTAAAAATGCTCATATTACTTGGTCAAGTTTTGACTAAACCACCGTTTACAAAACCTAAATTGTCAATCGATATCAGGGCAAACACTCATCTGGCTCAAGATCACTCACTCAAGATCACTTTCAACACATAAGATGATAACAGTCTAACAATTGTATTGTAATGAGATATCGCTGCATAAATCACTTTAAAAGCAAATAAGAAGCAGCGCTGACTTTAAATGCCATGAACTGAACACTTGAGAAACATTTAACTCATAGCAACAAAGCGTGTGAGTGTGTAGACCTGTAGGTATTTGTGAAAATCTGTGAATGTGTGTGTGTGTACGCAAACATATGCACACATGCATTCCATATTGCCTGGAATTAGCCTACATTTCAAAATAGTGTGCTGCCGCACCTTGAGGCCCCATGCATCTGTTATCATTTTACAACCTGCCTGTAACTCAGCAGAGTACAAACCTCCTGAGCACAATGTGCTCCATTAAGCACCTCATTACAGAAAAAGGCCCTTTGTATCCCACTGAGGTAATAGGTGGGTGGGAGGAACCTTTAGATGACGAAATCAACACAGCCAAGTGACATTGTGATTTTCACTGTCGTGACAAAACCTCTTAACTTTCCTGATTGATAAAACTGTGATAAACTGTACGTTGAATCCATGGATTCAGTGCATGATGCATATCTCTTAGCTGGCAACATGAGCAGGTGACGCCGAGAAACATAAGTCTGAATAAAGGCATGATACTATGCACTCTTGAAAATGTAAGGTTTTGGTCCAACAGCAGTAGGAGGTAAGTGGTCAGTGAATCATGTTATTGCAGGGTGTAGCATGGTGTGTTTACTTACAACGTAGGAGAGTAGCAACCCAGTAAAATCACAATGTGGCAAAACAAGGCGAAAACAAGCAAACGTACAAATAGTGCAACAAAACCACAATGCAGCAAAATAACATGCTCTTCAAAGAATAAAATATTAACTTTCTAATCTTGTAGTTGTCATTGCATCAAATCTACCAAATTGTCTTTCATCATATTCAGCAAGTTAACACAACAACAAAAAAAGAGACCGGACCAGTCCCTGTAATTCCAGCTCAGAACTACAAACACAGCCGTAAAGCTATAATGATTTTACATACTATACTAAAAAAAGTCTCAATAAAAAATACTAGAGATTGTGGGGAAAAGAAAAACAATAACATCAAACATAACTTTAAATATAATCAAAAAAGTAGTTCAATTTCTCTTCAGCCTGAGTGGAAACACCAATAGAAATCCATTATCCCCATACTTAAAGATAATGCTGCTCTTTCAATAAAATTAAAATAATAATAATAATCAATTCTTACCTAAAGCAGGACTGATGGTTTTGTTTAAAACTTCAGCCTCATAGTGAAGCTGAAAACTCACTACACAAATAACAAATAACACATAATGATGGGCAATGACTGGCATATCCCCACAAATTCCACAACAGCAGGACAGTTAAGTCTGCTGTATGAACAGTAAAACAAAATAGAATGCCTTTTCTTAACACTTGATGTTGTACTCTGATAACTTGATAGTTGCTACCATCTAATAATATACATGTAGAATAGAATAATATAAAATAGAATAACTTTTCAAAATACTGTCCAGTGCAGTCTATGTTTCCTAAGAGTCACACAACATTATCTCTAATTTAAGTCAGTCCATTCTACTCCACTCAGCTCAATGCTAATCTGTCCCTTTGTCTTTCCCCGTCTGATGTGAGGAGCAGCCTCATCCACATCAGACTGACAACCTCCAGGAAGGGAAGGCATGCAACACCACATCACATCCATCTGCCTGTCAGTTTACAAAACGAAGCCATACATACATGTCCATTCAATGCAGTGTAATAACCTCCATTTCGGCTTATTTTCCCATCGGCGTTTTTTTATTTGCAGGGATTTGCGCACTGGCCCTGCTGCAGGCAGGCAGGCAGGCATACACATGTGGAATGTGGAGGGAAGCACTCGCCTATAACAATAACACCATACAGAAAACACAACCGGGACAAGGCTAGTGTAGAAGTTGTGCCTAAATGTGAAATGCATCTGCAATGTGACATGCCATGTGGCCTCGACGCACGTAAACGTAAAAGGAAACAAAGGGAAAACCTTTTTTTTTTGCTCATGTGCAGCGGCTAGCTCATGACATTACATGCTAACCGAGTCTTTGGTGCCTTTTTTTTGTCACAAAACCAAGTTAGTGAATTCTATCTTACCTGATGTGGCATATCAACCTTCACGTTGTGCAGTTGCAGAGGGGGGGGGGGGG